>JANAVB010020597.1:5043195-5143195 GCA_029216955.1 Iris pallida | reverse complement strand
TCTTGCCTCTTTATTGAGATTTCAACATTTTGGAGAAAGAGGTAATGTCATTTTTTCCCCAATCCCTAGATTCTTTATTTTAATTCCGTTTCCACTCTAGTCTTTTGCATTAGTTCCTAATCCAGCTCTATTTCATGTCCATGGAGAGAAATCTCAGGTTTGAACCAAATTAGAGCATTTGGCTATCAAGGAGAACACCCCCATTTGAGGCTTTTCCTTACAAATTGCACCTATAGGTAAAATCCCTTAAATTGATTTAATATTCGTTTTCTTTGCATATTAGGCTAGCCCTAGGTGTCCCCCAGCTGTCCCTAGAGTTTGGATGGATTTCGTGTCCGTTTGGTGTCCGTATCGGACACGTATCATGGTGTATGTACATGTATTTGATGAAATGTCACAAAGGATTTTATTTTCGATTTTTGAAAAACTAATTACATAGAATTTTAGATCTATGTGTGTATAATATATTTTGTGAAGACTGAGATTATTTTTGTGTCATTTTCGTATCGGAAATGGCCGTGGACACGCTGTACGATACCGCGCACGGTTGCCCTACCTCTCGAGCACTGTAGCGGACACGACACATCACGTCTTGACACAAAATTTTGTGTGGACACTGTTTAGGTGACTGACACGAGGCTTACAAATTTTTATGGGTTTTGTTCAGTGGTTTAGGAGCAATCGCACGCACACTGGTCGCACACACTGTGCAGTCACATGCGATTTTGCCACTGATACGTGGCTAGACACGACACAACATGTGGTTTGGACACGGTGCAGGGTGACACGAGTGTTGCCCTATATGGGACAAATACATGGGCACGAGCACGAGTCGTGTCGTGCCCTGTGTCGCGTGCCCGAGGCCGTGACCTCGCTGCACGAGCCTGTCTGATACACTGTTTACTGTCATATTGGTGTCAGTAAATTCGACACAGTTGGACACATTTTGGGACGAGTATGACCCCTTGGCACATGTACATGTGGGGGACACCCTGTACAAGATTGTTTGGGTTTGGATGTGGTGTTGGGTTTCGAAATCAAAGAGTTTTCCATATTCTGATACATGAACACTGACAGTAAATTTTCTGAGAATTTGAATGACTAGTGAACTGTTCATTGATTTAAATTGTGATGTATATTACACCTATATCTATCTGAGAATTAACCTACTTGTTAGAGATCATAATGACATAAGAAATTTAACTTTCGAATTGCTTTTGAGCTTTAAATTGTATTAAACTTATACAATATTTTCTTTCCTGATTATGTTTCAGAGTTAATCTTTCTTAACTGATTTTGATAAATTAACATGTTTAGGTTGTTGAAAGGTTGGGTTGTGTTGGTGTTAAGAGTTTGGTTTCAAATTGGTGAATGGTTTTCAATTGGTGATTGAACTGATACATAGGCACTGTCAACAGAATACATGTCAGGATTTGATTTCCTGAATTTCATTCCCTTATCTAAAACTGAAATTAAATGTTAATTACCATGTTAATTCACATACATATGTATTTGTCACTTCCCGTTCCCAGAATACGTATTTTAAATCTATGTACTATTTAAGTATATTTATTTAAATATTTATCATGTACTGCTCTGTATTTAAATTCCTTTAATTTCTTGTTAATTAATTTTCGGCAATTTTATTTCTGTATTTTACTCCCTGTTTTTATACTCTGCTTTAGCTTTGCTTTAAGATCGGCTTAGATTGGTTTATTTATGTGGTTCATCATGAACCGAACCAAACTCCCACCTACCACCATCCCTTCCATTTAAAGCCCATCTCCCTTTTTCTCTCTCTTCATTACTTCACCATAACTCTCCTTCTTCTTTCTCTTAAACTCTTCCACCAACCTAGGAGAGATAGGCAAGTGCCAACTTGCTTCTTGATTGATCCCCATTTTTATTGTTCAATCATCTTCCTTATTGATTCTAAGTCTCTTTAGTACTTGGCATTTTCAATTTCTATGGCTTATTTGTTGTAGATCTAAGTTTGATGCATTTTTGGATTTTTTAGGTTTTGATCTAGTAGACTTTGTTATCTTCAAGTTTTGATGGTTCCATGTTGTAGAGAATTTCGTTCTACCCCATTTTGACCTATGGAAGTTCAGATTTGGGCTTAGAATGAAGGATTTATGGAGCTTGGAAGCAATGGCTTCCCATGGTTCTTCCTCTCGGACAATGGAGAAGAAGAACAGTTCTGGCCACGTAGCAAAGCTTGACCGTATGAGCCTTCATGCAGTAAGTTCCCTCGGCCGCATGGGCATTCTAGCCGCATGAGTTCATTCGTTTGAGCCGCATGAGTTCATTCGTTTGAGCTGCATGAGATGATTTCAATCCCAGCCGCATGGGCTTAGTCATCTGCATGAGACTTATCTGCCGCATGAGTCCTTAGCTAGCCGCATATGCATTCAGTTCCGCAGCCGCATGGTGCTGATCATTCTCGGCCGCATGACGCTGTATGACCTTTCAGCCGCATATAGGGTTGCACATATTCCTAGCCGCATGAATTTAGTTTCTCTTAGCCGCATCAGTGTACGTTGTCCTCAGCCGCATAAGCGCTTGACTTCTCTCGACCGCATAAACTCACGCAACCCTGAGCCGCATAAAGACTCGAACCCTACCTGGTCGTATGGGCGGATGTCACTTCGAGCCGCATGGGCGCATGTCATTTTGAACCGCATGGGCGCATGTCATTTTCGAGCCGCATGGGGAATGCTATTTCCCAGACGCATAGAATTTTCCCTGGCCGTATGGTCTCATTTTAACCATAGCCGTATGAGACCCCCATTAAGTTCTAGTCGCCTAAGGCTTGCAGGTTTTGGCCGCATGGGACTACTCATTTTCGGCCGCATGGAATCATCCTTGTCCGGCTACATGAGTTTAAATTTCCTTGGCCGCATGATTTCCTGGCCGCATGAACTCTGATTCTAAATGCTTCTTGACTGATTTTTGTTCCAAAATGGCATTGATTGACATTGATTGACATCTATTAACATTAATTGATTGCCTTGGCATTTATTAACAGTGATTATTGTTTGAACATAAAAATTACATTATTGGTTATCTCGATTAATAATTGATCATGCGTTCCTAGTTGGAACTAAGAGGCTGGCTAGTCGTCTTATTGAAATGCATGAATGAGACACGTTCATATTAAGTATGAACTATTATAATCGATTAGCCGATCCCGAATATTGACGTCCAGGCACACATGCAGGCTTCAATTTATTTATTTATTTATTTTCTACAAAAGAAGCATGTGTACTTTATGGTCAAGGCATGATTATTCCGTGGTTAGTTTGGATTGTTGTATTACGCTATATAAGACCTACAACCTAACCGTACGGGCATCGTTGTAGAGTTGTGCATATCGTACCCCGTACGAAAGTACTCATTCTGAAGGACCATGATCCACGGCATGGGATTTCACTCAACGTAGAGACTATTAAGTTAAATAAAAATAATGATTGCATGGAGAGAATGGATTCCCGAGTTCTTACATGGCAGTCATCTTGGGACTAGTAGTGCCCGACAGGCCGGTTGGTCCCCACAGATACTGCAAATCTGTCATACGGGCAGGGAGCGGTATCTGGTTATATTATCTATTGTATATTGTATATTGATGACGGAAGTCCCGCTGGGACTCGTCTAATTCATGATTGGCACAATTGATTGACTGGGTAAACTAGCCTTGCTTGCACATAGTAAGAATTGAGGAATTCTTTATCGCATAATTCCAGGATAACTTGGAAATCACAGTAGCAAGCCGTAGTAATTGAATGGCCGTTTAAATTGATTTGTTTGTGTACTGTATCTACTCTATTACCTAACTGAGATGATCAGAATGTCAGGACATGACGGGCCAACTTCTGTCCTTGTTTGGTTGGAAGGTTGATTCGAAGTGTCGTGATGTTATGTGAATCCCAGTGGCAAGCAGAGATCTATTATTATATCCTCCTATTCACTGGTTTCATCCTTCATATCGTGCTTCCTTGCGGTACTTGCTATTAGAGGTCTAACCTCTCTGGTTTTGCATGGCCAGATTTAGAGCCGGTCCCCGAGGATCCAGCTTACTTCCACCTCCAAGATGGTCAATACTAGAGGGATGATCGCAGGAGGACTCGAGTGGGTTCCTTACTTCGCCACTCGTTTTGTTATTTACTTTATACTTTGCCGTTTAGCACCGACATGTTAGTCGGATTGTCTTGTATTTACTTTTACATAATTGTAACTAAGTCAGGCTGCAGCTGATAATAATTGTGTATACTTTTGCTACAATCAATCTGGCTATATTTTGTAAAGCCAGATATCAATAACATTTTGACAGAGCGTTTGAGACGCCTTACTGCTTTATCTTACATGTTCTCTATTTCTGTTCCTTGTTTGAATGATTGAGACAATAGATATGAAGTGACCATAGTGAGACTTTCATGTAGTATGCACCCCCTCGTCTGGTTAGACAGCATTGATCGTATTATACGGTATTCATCTACCCGTAATACGTAGCTGGCTGAGTCATTCCCCCGCTCTCTAGTATTCTGGTTCTGGGGCGTGACAAGGTTTTAGTGGTGGCCCATGCAGGTCTGATTTCAGACTTGTGGGGTGTTTTAATTTATAGGATGTCTCAATCACACATGTTCCCCCTTGATCTCATGATTCTTTACTCTTGACTCTAGCTTGACGTTCCGGTATCCTTTGACTTCATTGATCTTTCCAGTCCGATCGTTTGATTGTTCTCTTGTCCCTTTTCTTAGGGGCACTTCGTCCGCATCTGCCAGGACTGGACAACAGCAACAAGGGCAACATGGACAACCTGACCAGGTTGGTCAGCAACATGGGCCAGTACTGCCCCAAGAGGCTATTCAAGAAGAAGTGGTAGTAGAAGCAGCAGCTGGATCGCAGTATCCAGATGTTCCACCACCACCAACAGTTCCACCTACCCCTGTGGAAGTAGACACACGGGCTCTTCTGGAAATCATGAGAGGGATGATGGCCACTCAACAACATCAGATGTTAGTCCAGCAGCGCATGCACGCTCGGTTACAAGAGCAGAACGTACTACTCAACCAAGGGTTGCAGACGACATTGGAAAGAGGGAAAAGGCCAGATTCAGGAGCATCAGCCAGGTTTTGTAAGTACAACCTCCGTCGTTTCGAAGGCACGGAGGATGCCATCTCAGCAGATGCATGGCTTAAGGACATTAAGGCTATTTTGACAGCAGCTAAGGTGCCGGTAGAAGAACGTGTGGATCTAGTGAAGTTGTTACTTCAGGATCTCGCACGTGATTGGTGGAAATCAGAGGAAGTGGGTATCAGACGTCCTGTGGCATGGAATAAATTTACAGCAAGATTCAAGATTAAGTACTATGGAGTTGTGGCACAGTTTGAGCTACAACAGAAGTTTATCAACCTCAGACAGGCAGGCAAGACGGTAGATGCTTACGCAGCGGAGTTCTGCAGATTGAGTAGGTTCGCCCCAGAGATGGTAGCAACAGAGAGCCAGAGGGCTATGAGGTTCCAGCAAGGATTTCATCTTGAGCTCTTGCAATTGATAGAGGGGCACAATTATCGGACTTTTGATAAAGTATTGACGGCAACTCGAAGGAATGAGATCACCATTCAGAGGCTTGCGGCAAGGACTGGAGGTCAGAAGAGATCTCACAGTCAGATGGAAGGAGGAGGGGGGAGCAGCGCCCCGAACAACAGTACCATCCCTTGGCATTCGCATTGACGATGTGGCAATGCGAGGGCCCACACCACCACCCAGGCAACAACAACAGCAACAGAAGAAGAATCAGCAACCCACAGCGGGCTGTACTTATTGTAGGAAGATGGGGCACACTAGAGATGTATGTCGGACATTGAACGGGCAGTGTTTAATATATGGAAATCCAGATCATCGGGTTACCACATGTCCCATGAATTCGAGGTTAGGAGGACCAGTGCAGCAGTTTCCTGCTCTGCCAGCACCAGGGGCAGGACAGTATCGAGGACCAGCGATGGCAGTGAGACCATTGGCCCAGCGTCCGTTAATGCCACAGGCTCAGATGTTTTGGCAGCAGGGACCGCCGATGCAGCAACACCAGCATAGACCACCCCAGCATCATCAAGGAAGGGGCCAGCAGCAGCACCAGGCTAGGCCGCAACATGGGAACCAACAAGAAAGTCGAGGACAGGCATTCACTCTGTCCTTAGAGGAGGCATTAGCATCGAAAGATGTTGTGGTAGGTAACATTCTCGTCGCCTCATATCCCGCAGTAGCATTGTTTGATTCGGGAGCATCGCACTCATTTATATCTGCACAATTTGCGACACGGCTAAGAATGGAGTTCGAGGCATTGCCAGGGAGGTTAAATATACTCACTGGCAATGGGCTCGTAGGAGTTAGTAGAGTTATTCTAGCGTGTAGCGTTGTAGTTTGCGGGCATTCCTTACCCGCCCGGTTGATAGAATTTTCTGTTGGAAATTTCGACGATATCTTAGGCATGGACTGGCTGAAAGACAGTCATGCGACAATAGATTGTCATAGTGGGAGTGTATCTTTTGATATCCCGGGCATGAAGCGATTCACCTTAGTCAGATCAGAGGCAACTCAGCAAGAGCAGGGAGTAGTAACGGTAATGGAAGGAGTTCAAGTTTCGAAGGTAGTTGATGAATTTCTAGATGTATTTCCCGAAGAACTTCCAGGGCTACCACCAGTTAGAGATATTGAGTTCAGCATAGAATTGGAACCTGGAACTAAACCGATATCAGATCGAGTTTACAGAATGGCAGATTCGGAACAGGCCAAGGTATATCAGCACATAGAAGAATTGAAGGAGAAGAAGTTCATCCAAGCTAGCATATCACCATGGGCAGCGCTAGTGGTACTTGTAGGAAAGAAGGATAGGTCATCCAGATTGTGTATTGACTACAGGAAGCTTAATACGGCAACAGAGAAGAACAAGTACCCACTACCAAGGATCGACGACTTATTTGATCAGTTGAGCAGAGCTAGAGTTTTCTCCAAGATAGATCTTCGTTCAGGGTATCATCAAGTGAGGGTTCGGAAGGAGGACATTCCCAAGACAGCATTCAGATCAAAGTATGGGCATTATAAATTCTTGGTAATGCCGTTGGTTTGACCAATGCTCTAGCAATATTCATGGATTTGATGAACCGCATCTTTATGCCGTACTTAGATCAGTTTATCGTGGTGTTTCTCGACGATATTTTTGTATACTCTGCTAGTGAAGAGGAGCATGAAGACCACCTCAGAAAAGTGTTACGGGTTCTGAGAGAGAACCAGTTGTATGCCAAGCTCAGTAAGTGTGAGTTTTGGTCGGATCATATTTCATTTTTGGGTCATATCATATCAGGAGCTGGAGTAGCAGTGGATCCCAAGAAGGTAGAAGCAGTAGAGAGTTGGCCAGTGCCCAAGACCGTAGCTGATGTGCGGAGTTTCTTGGGATTGGCAGGATATTACAGAAGGTTCGTATCAGACTTTGCAAGGCTTTCAGCACCCATGACCCGCTTGACACGGAAGGATGTGCCATTCGTCTGGTCGGCAGAATGCCAGACATCATTTGAGAATCTGAAGCAGAAATTGATATCAGCACCTATTCTTACATTGCCAGTTGGACCCGGAGGTTTTACCGTTTATTGTGATGCGTCAGGTAAAGGACTTGGATGTGTCCTCATGCAGCATGGGAAGGTGATAGCATACGCATTTAGGCAACTTCGAGACCACGAAAAGAATTACCCAACTCACGACTTGAAATTGGCGGCAGTAGTGTTTGCTCTGAAGCTACGAAGGCATTACTTATATGGTGATCGAGTGGACATGTACACAGACCACAAAAGTCTGAAGTACATTTTTACTCAGAAGGAGCTGAACATGAGGCAGAGAAGATAGTTAGAGCTGATCAAGGATTACGACGTGGAGCTTCAGTATCATCCAGGAAAGGCTAATGTGGTAGCAGACGCTCTTAGCAGGAGAGGCGGCGCATTTATGTTAACAACACAGAGACATATCTTAGAAGACCTTCAGGAGATGGGCATCGAAGTTATACTTCCTTGTGATATAGGAGTTCTGGCGAGTTTACAAGTTCAATCTGACTTGGTAGACAGGATCAAGGCAGCTCAGGCACAGGACCTAAGGATCCAGAAGCTTAGAGCAGAATATGAGTCAGGACTCAGAAAGGAGATGCAAATCCATGAGGATGGTACACTTAGGTTTGGATTGCGTCTATGTGTGCCTAGTGGAGATATCAGATAGGAAGTTATGGCAGAAGCTCACAGTTCTCAATATTCTATACACCCCGGAGGGACCAAGATGTACCAAGATATCAAGCAGCACTTCTGGTGGAACGGAATGAAGAGGGAGATAGCTAGATTTGTTTCCTGTTGCTTGGTATGTCAGCAAGTGAAGGCAGAACAGCAGAGGCCAGCAGGGTTATTGCAACCGCTTCCTATCTCGGAATGGAAGTGGGAGCATATTACAATGGACTTTGTGACCGGTTTACCGAGATCACCAAGTGGTAAAGATGCTATTTGGGTGATAGTAGATCGACTTACGAAGGTAGCACACTTTCTTCCTTTCAGAGTAGGACATACTACAGAGAAGTTGGCGGAGTTATATATGCAACAGATAGTCAGGCATCATGGAGTCCCTGTCAGTATTGTGTCAGATAGAGATACTCGTTTTACATCACATTTCTGGAAGAGTTTACATCATAGTCTGGGTACCAAGTTAAGGTTCAGCACGCCTTACCATCCACAGACGGACGGGCAATCAGAAAGAACAATCCAGACTTTGGAAGACATGTTGCGAGCTTGCAACCTAAATTTTGGAGGGTCTTAGAAGAGCCACCTGCACTTAGTCGAGTTCTCATACAACAACAGTTATCAAGCTAGTATCCAGATGACGCCATTTGAAGCACTATATGGTAATAAGTGTAGGTCACCACTAGGATGGGACGATATCGGGGAGAGAAAGATGCTAGGCCCAGAAATGATTGTTCAGACAGTAGAATTGGTTAAGGGAATTAGAGAGCGACTTTGAGTTACGCAGGATCGACATCGTCATTGGGCAGACCAGCATCGTAGGCCGCTAGAGTTTTCTGTTGGGGACCACGTGTTCTTGCGGATCTCACCTACTCGTAGGGTCATTAGATTTGGCGTTCGCGGGAAGTTGAGTCCGCGGTACGTGGGCCCATTTGTTATCCTTGATAGGATAGGCGATGTTGCTCATCGTTTATCCCTTCCACCTTCGTTACGAGAGGTACATGACGTATTTCATGTATCCCAGTTGCGAAAGTATGTATCGGACCCAAGCCATATCCTTGATCATTCCGAGCTGGTTGTTGGTACCAACTTGTCTTACGAGGAGCAGCCTGTGTCCATTTTGGACCAAAGAGAGAAGATACTCAAGAACCGAACAATTAGCCTTATCCGGGTTGCTTGGGATCATCACTCTTTAGGGGAGTCAACGTGGGAACGTGAGGATGATATCCGATCACGGTATCCGTACCTATTTGACTCACATGGTATATTTCTTTCTGTATACCTTGATCGTCTTAAAACTCTTCATGCTTGTCACCTTCTGAGTAGAATTGCTTGGTGTCGTCAATAGTTGAACATATATATGTTACTTGCTATTGACATTGTGAAATGATTGCTTACTCAATTGCTTATGCTTGGATTAGTCTAGCTCTGATGTTTCTATCCTGCTCGGATTTGAAATTCTGAGGACAAAATTTTTCTAAGGAGGGTAGAGATGTCACTTCCCGTTCCCAGAATACGTATTTTAAATCCATGTACTATTTAAGTGTATTTATTTAAATATTTATCATGTACTGCTCTGTATTTAAATTTCCTTAATTTCCTGTTAATTAATTTTCGGCAATTTTATTTCTGTATTTTACTCCCTGTTTTTATACTCTGCTTTAGCTTTGCTTTAAGATATTTATGTGGTTCATCATGAACCGAACCAAACTTCCACCTACCACCATCCCTTCCATTTAAAGTCCATCCCCTTTTTCTCTCTCTTCATTACTTCACCATAACTCTTCTTCTTCTTTCTCTTAAACTCTTCCACCAACCTAGGAGAGCTAGGCAAGTGCCAACTTGCTTCTTGATGGATCCCTATTTTTATTGTTCCATCATCTTCCTTATTTGATTCTAAGTCTCTTTAGTACTTGGCATTTTTAATTTCCATGGCTTATTTGTTGTAGAGCTAAGTTTGATGCATTTTTGGATTTCTTAGGTTTTGATCTAGTAGACTTTGTTATCTTCAAGTTTTGATGGTTCCATGTTGTAGAGAATTTCGTTCTATCCTATTTTGACCTATAGAAGTTCAGATTTGGGCTTGGAATGAAGGATTTATGGAGCTTGGAAGCAATGCCTTCCCATGGTTCTTCCTCTCGGACAATGGAGAAGAAGAACAGTTCTGGCCACGTGCAAAGCTTGACCGCATGAGCCTTCATGCGGCAAGTTTCCTCGGCCGCATGGGCATTCTAGCCGCATGAGTTCATTCGTTTGAGCCGCATGAGTTCATTCGTTTGAGCCGCATGAGACTGATTTCAATCCCAGCCGCATAGGCTTAGTCAGCCACATGAGACTTATCTGCCGCATGAGTCCTTAGCTAGCCGTATATGCATTCAGTCCCACAGCCGCATGGCGCTGATCATTCTCGGCCGCATGACGCTGTATGACCTTTCAGCCGTATATAGGGTTGCACTTATTCCTAGCCGCATGAATTTAGTTTCTCTTAGCCGCATCAGTGTACGTTGTCCTCAGCCACATAAGCGCTTGACTTCTCTCGACCGCATAAACTTACGCAACCCTGAGCCGCATAAAGACTCGAACCCTACCTGGTCGCATAGGCGCATGTCACTTCGAGCCGCATGGGCGCATGTCATTTTGAACCGCATGGGCGTATGTCACTTCGAGCCGCATGGACGCATGTCATTTTGAACCGCATGGGCGCATATCATTTTCGAGCCACATGGGGATTGCTATTTCCCAGCCGCATAGAATTTTCCCTGGCCGCATGGTCTCATTTTAACCATAGCCGCATGAGACCCCCTTTAAGTTCTAGTCGCCTAAGGCTTGCTGGTTTTGGCCGCATGGGACTACTCACTTCCGGTCGCATGGAATCATCCTTGTCCGGCCACATGAGTTTAAATTTCCTTGGCCGCATGATTTCCTGGCCGCATGAACTCTGATTCTAAATGCTTCTTGACTGATTCTTGTTCCAAAATGGCATTGATTGACATTGATTGACATTTATTAACATTAATTGATTGTCTTGGCATTTATTAACAGTGATTATTGTTTGAACATAAAAATAACATTATTGGTTATCTCGATTAATAATTGATCATGCGTTCCTAGTTGGAACTAAGAGGCTGGCTAGTCGTCTTATTGAAATGCATGAATGAGACACGTTCATATTAATTATGAACTATTATAATCGATTGGCCGATCCCGAATATTGACGTACAGGCACACATGCAGGCTTCAATTTATTTATTTATTCATTTTCTACAAAAGAAGCATGTGTACTTTATGGTCAAGGCATGATTATTCCGTAGTTAGTTTGGATTGTTGTATTACGCTATGTAAGACCTACAACCTAACCGCACGGGCATCGTTGTAGAGTTGTGCATATCGTACCCCGTACGAAAGTACTCATTCTGAAGGACCATGATCCACGGCATGGGATTTCACTCAACGTAGAGACTATTAAGTTAAATAAAAATAATGATTGCATGGAGAGAATAGATTTACGAGTTCTTACATGGCAGCCCTCTTGGGACTAGTAGTGCCCGACAGGCCGGTTGGTCCCCACAGATACTGCAAATCTGTCACACGGGCAGGGAGCGGTATCTGGTTATATTATCTATTGTATATTGTGTATTGATGACGGACATCTCGCTGGGACTCGTCTAATTCATGATTGGCATAATTGATTGACTGGGTAAACTAGCCTTGCTTGCACATAGTAAGAACTGAGGAATTCTTTATCGCATAATTCCAGGATAACTTGGGAATCACAGTAGCAAGCCGTAGTAATTGAATGGCCGTTTAAATTGATTTGTTTGTGTACTGTATCTAATCTGTTACCTAACTGAGATGATCAGAATGTCAGGACATGACGGGCCAACTTCTGTCCTTATTTGGTTGGGAGGTTGGTTCGAAGTGTCGTGATGTTATGTGAATCCCAGTGGCAAGCAGAGATCTATTATTATATCCTCCTATTCACTGGTTTCATCCTTCATATCGTGCTTCCTTGCGGTACTTGCTATTAGAGGTCTAACCTCTCTGGTTTTGCATGGCCAGATTTAGAGCCGGTTCCCGAGGATCCAACTTACTTCCACCTCCAAGATGGTCAATACTAGAGGGATGATCGCAGGAGGACTCGAGTGGGTTCCTTACTTCGCCACTCGTTTTGTTATTTACTTTATACTTTGCCGTTTGGCACCGACATGTTAGTCGGATTGTCTTGTACTTACTTTTACATAATTGTAACTAAGTCAGGCTGCAGCTGATAACAATTGTGTATACTTTTGCTACAATCAATCTGGCTATATTTTGTAAAGCCAGATATCAAGAATATTTTGACAGAACGTTTGGGATGCCTTACTGTTTATCTTACATGTTCTCTATTTCTGTTCCTTGTTTGAATGATTGAGACAATAGATGTGAAGTGACCATAGTGAGACTTTCATATAGTATGCACCCCCTCGTCTGGTTAGACATCATTGATCGTATTATACGGTATTCATCTACCCGTAATACGTAGCTGGCTGAGTCATTCCCCCGCTCTCCAGTATTCTGGTTCTGGGGCGTGACAGTATTAGATGATTTTAATGATAATTTCAACTGTATTTGTTAACTAGATGTTTATCTGGATGTATATTTGGGTTTCCAGTATTTGGGTTTCGAATTTCATTGGGTTGTTAGACATGAACTGTTAGTGCAATAACTGAGATTGTTAACTGGACTTAACATGTGATACATTGATTCCTGAATTTAATTTCCCCTTCTAAACTGAATTGATGGAAATTTGCCATGTTTAAATTCCATACATGTGTACTTTTATTTCTTAAATGTTGGTTTAGGAATTTCATTGAGATTAGTTAATGACTTGGTGTTGCGATAGGGTAAATGGATTTCGAAATTGGTGATTGGGACTTATACTTAACTGTCATTGACAGTCACCAAATCTGAGAACTTAACCATGTACACACAGGAAATTAATTCATGTTCATCACCCACACAATCACACACTCACCTATACACACACATGTACCATATCACATATACACACAAAACTGAATTTTAAAACTGAGGTTGGGTTATTAGAAAAATCTGAGAATTTAGCACACACTTGAGTAAAACCTGAGAATCCCCAGGTTACTTGAAGTTCACTGATTGATTTGGTAATTGCAATGTCTATTCCATTCCTAAAACTGATTTTTATGATTAATCACCATGTTAACCCATTGCATTGTAATAACTAACTGTCATTTGGTTTACATATTCCTGAAAACCTATTATTAACAGTCCTTACATAAATACCAGTTTCTATTTGACTCACATTGACACCTATGCTTAGCTAACACATATCACACACACATATAACATGACACCCCCATCTTCACATGTGCCCTATACAAATTGACACACACATTTCACCCTTTCCCTTTTTTTACTCCTTCTATATATATATATATATATATATATA
Organism: Iris pallida; assembly: GCA_029216955.1. Classification (NCBI taxonomy): domain Eukaryota; kingdom Viridiplantae; phylum Streptophyta; class Magnoliopsida; order Asparagales; family Iridaceae; genus Iris; species Iris pallida. The sequence goes on along the minus strand of JANAVB010020597.1, from coordinate 5,129,461 downwards.
TATATATATATATATATATATATATATATATATACACATACATACAAGCATGATGGTATGCATAATGTATAGATGCCTTGTTGTATGGATATGGGAATGCATATGTGTATGCATGTGTGATGTGAAATGCAATATACATATATGTATTATAGAGTGCTATGTACTTATATATATGCTTGTGTGGTCCTTGATCTTATGTTTGTGTGTGAATGCTAGCCTAGCTTGATTTGGCTTGTGCTTGTATTTGGTTTCTAGACTAGGTTGGTTAGGCCTAGTGAGACTTGTTAGACTTGTTTGGGCTAGAACTTGACCTAGATGACCTAGCTTTGACTAGTATAGTTGACCAGAGTTGACCAAGTGTTGACTCTAGTCTAGTTTGACCTAGACAACATGCAGATGCTTTGTAGATTACATTTATCATCCCCTGTATATGTCTTGACTTGTGATGCTCCAACTGGGAGTCATGTACCTCATCTCGGACAGTACATTTACTACAGCTATTCAGATACCAAGCGAGTACATTCTCTGATCGTTTCATACTTGTCACGACTTATATTCTTGCTCTAGATTACTTTACTTGATGCTGTCACGTTATCATCACGAGTTGGTACTATATGGATCTTTTCATGGAATGTTATCCCCCTTAGCGGGCGCATCGGATACTTTATGTCGTGTGTTTCATGTACATCATGTATACCTTGCTTTTGGTTTATTCATGTACACTCATGTTCTTTCATGTTCTTTCATGTACGCTCATGTACTTTCATGTGCTCTCGTGTACGTTCATGTTTCCTCATGTGTTTCGTGTGTAACCAAAACATCATGTTCGTAACGTAACTTGACTGGATCCTTATGCATTGATTGTGGGTAGGGGTGAGTATAAATGTTCATGTGATTACCCATCTTGTTCACTCTGTTACTTTTCATGTTTTATCATGTACAACACAGCCTTCTTGGCTAGTGTCCCTCATGTTCACTCATGTATATCATGTTCAACCTAAGCCAATTACATGCCATCTCGTACTCTAAATCACTAGTCACTTACAATTCTTACTTATCATGTATATATTTCCAGTTATAAAATATCTCTCATGTTTTCATATACATCTTCTTACAGCGTTTTATGTATTTTACTCTATTGCTTGCTTTATATTTCCTGCCATGATATGAACTGTATGAGATGTACAGTGCTCGCTCCCGTCCTGACTGGACCTGTTGAAAATATTACAGATAAAACTGAGAACTTCTGCCCAACCTACTATGGAGCCCATCTAGACGATACATGAGTTGGACCCACAGGAGGATCCAGCTCTAGCTGAGGACGTCATCCCTACTGCTTAGACTAGATTAGCTAGGCTTTATCTTATTTCTTATGTCATTTGTATTGACTTCAGAGTTGTATTATTTTCTGGATGTTGTGATGTTGTGTCGTTTAGACACTTAGACTTTCCTTCTGTTTGTATCTTCCTTTGAGATTTTCATATCTATGATATCGTGCTATTTCTGCCTTAGTTGTGATTGAGACTGTATTTTATATTGTCACCTCCACTCGGAGTGTATATACTGTACATGTACCTTATATTGTTAGATGTTGTGACCTAGGATATCGTTCTACCGCCGACACTGCGGCGTAGGCTGGACGTACCCACTTCTCGTACCCTTTCTCTAGGGTGCGGGTCGTGACACATAGTCCTTTTCTCGGCGTCCCTTTCAGATATCTCAAGATCTGAAATACTGCTTCCATATGACCCGTTCTTGGATCATGCATGTAGCGACTCACTACACTTACCGCAAATGAGATATCAGGGCGAGTGTGTCCCAGATAAATCAATCTCCCTACAAGTCTTTGATACCTTTCACGATCAACAGGCTATCCTGCTTCTGCTCCCAACTTGTACTTCTGGTCAATTGGAGTAACTGTTGCTTTGCATCCCAGCATCCCTGTCTCCTTTAGCAGATCTAATGTGTACTTTCTTTGTAAGAGAATAATTTCTTGTTCGCCGTCACATACCTTGATACCCAGAAAGTACCTCATTGCTCTTAAATCTTTTACCTCAAACTCTTTTGCGAGTTTTGACTTCAGCATAGTAATCTCGACTTCATCATCACCTCTGATTACTATATCATCCACATATACAGCAAGTATAGTGATGTGGCCTCTTGCATGCTGGAGAAAGACCATATGATCTGCATTTGTTTGATGGTATCCCATGCCTATAACAGCTTTGTTTGCCATTAAAATCTTTTGATTGCAAATTTTAATTACAAACAGAACAGTGTTACAATGTAGGACTTAGATGTAGTCCTAGGAGTACACTTTTGTTTATCTGGGTCCCTGTGTCGATGGAGCGAGTGGTAATGCGTTGACTCCGTTGACGATTTGACGACGGTTCTCGGTTCTCTGAAGGTCTGAGTTGCTCTGGGTGCTGGAGCTTGCAGAGAGGAAGAAGACGTTGAGTGTCTGTATCTGCCTCTCTCACTGTGTGTGTGAAGGTCTCCGAAAGAAGGAAATGATCCCTCTATTTATAGCTTGCAGGCCGGCTGCTCATGCGCGCATATGTAGGATGCGCCTGTACGTGCACTACCAAAATTTGTCGATTTAGCGACGGCCAGATCCGTCGCCCGTCCGACGGGAATTAGTACTAGCGGCCGATCATTGACGGGTCTTGGCCAAAATAATCCGTCGGCAATCAGCTCGTCGCTAATAAAGGTCCGTCGCTACGTAGTCGTCACGCGACGGAATAGCGACGGCTTTTCGACTTCACAATACGAAGCATGAGCGACTACTTTCCGACGGACTTGCGTCCATTACAAGTATTAAATACTAAACTGTGTAGACAATAGCGACGTAATGGTCCGTCAGTAAACCGTCATAATAGCGTATCAGAGTGTATCATTCCGTCGCTATTCCGTCGATCGTCGTCGATAACAAGGGACGGCTTAGAGACGGCTAACGGACGGATTATCCGTCGACCATGTTCTGGAAATGCTTAACATTTCCAGAACCATGGCGACGGATAAGCCGTCGCTACTCCGTCGATCACCGTCGCTAACAAAGGACGGACTAGCGACAAAATATGGACGGATTATCCGTCGACAATGTTCAGGAAATGCTTGCTACTTCCAGAACCATGGCGACGGATAAGTCGTCGCCATGCCTTCGAACTATATACCACCAGATCGTTTCTGACGGATATTCCGTCGAACATCCGTCGCTACCTGCAAACATTTTCAAATCTCTAGTTAGCGACGGATATGCCATCGAACAGTAGTCGGAAACTGAAAATATCCGTCGCTAAACGGTCACTAGTCCGTCGCTAAATGAGATTTTTTTTAAAAAAAATTGCAGCACTTCCCCTGTTCGCAAAAATATGCATAAACCAAACCAATATATAATGCACACCAATTATCCAACAATCACATAGACCAAATATATAACGCACACCAATTATCCAAGAATCACATAGACCAAATATGCACGTACGAATTTAATGCACACCAATTATCCAAGAATGATATAGACCAAACCAAATTAATATAAAATAGACATCAATTATCCTGAAGAGTAACCTAATATCCGTCGTTATAATCCGATCATAGCACAAAATGTTCCAATCTGGTTGAGGTCTTCTGTAGGGACAGGAGGGTCGGTCCCGATGCTACTACTCTCTGACGGTGGCTCCTCCTTAACTTCAACCTTAGGAGCAATCTCTTCCCTGATGGTCATCGGTTCTTCCTTGACCTCGACCTTTGGTAACACCTCCTCCTTAACAGTTACCGGCTCTTGTTTGACGACGGGGACTTCCTCCGTGTCGACCTCTAAGGGTTTCTTGCCTCGGCCCCTTCCTCGACTAGCAGCACCACCTCGGCGAGTCCTAGGAGCCATATCTCTGACAACAGAAATTTTCATATAGGGTAAAGAAATTTACTCAAATTATAAAAGTTGTGACGTTAGTTTTTTGCGTTCATCATCATTAGAGGGAGCAGCACTGGAAAAGTTGTGACGTTGGTAGCATGAGAGAGTAAAAATCTGTATTACAAGACTAACAGAATTACTATGTAATCATGTACTCACCAATAACCGGATGTAACTTGAGTCGTTGGGCCTATCGTGTAGTAATTGGTGGATCCGCTGGTATAGGCCGGATGTACTTAGTATCTAGTGTATCAGATTAGTATCGGTCTATCAGTTTGGTATAGGACGTATCATATTGGTATTGGCCTTAACAAATTGGTATCGTCCTATATCCGATATGTACATGTATCGGCCGTATAGCTAGGATTCATATTGGCCTTATCGATTTGGTATCGGTCATATCCGATAGATATCGGCCGTGTTGGATTAGTATATATATATAGTTATTTCTAATGTAAAAGAAAAGAAAAAGAAAAGAAAAAAAGAAAAAAAAAAGAAAAGAAGCAAAGAAGCAGTAACTTCCCAAAGCAGCCCAAGCCGTCCAAGGCCCGAGCCCCGCACAGGAAGTCCCTACCTCTTGTTCGGCTCTCAGCAAACCTTATATATACGTATGTATATATATCAGGTGACGACTCTCATCGAAACCACAAAAATCCTAACGCTAAAGCCGCAGCCCCACACCCCTGGACAGCCAGCGCGGCCGTGTGCCGCCGGGGCCACCGCCATCGGCCGCCTATCGCCGACCGTCGCGCACGCACGTCGGAAAAAGCGGAAACGACAGCAGCAGCAGAACAGCGAAGGGACCGACTTCGTCGCGAGATATCTTCGCATACAGTCGACAATTTCTTGAGCCACTTCTTCAGGTATAAACCCCATATGTACACCTTCAAATCCATTAGATAAGTCTGGATGGAAACGAGTAGGAATTGACCCAAAAACGGCATGAAGTTGACCCAAAAGTCTGTTCTTAGACAGAACAGAACACATCCGATCCAAACACATTGTTTGGAAGACTGTTTATTTGCAACCAATTAGATATTCGCCAAATCTATTTAAATAGGTTTTTAGTAAACATATACAGCTTCGAAATCCTTTTTGTAGTTCCTAAATTCATCAAGATTTCAGAAAGATATCAGTTGTTAAAAACTGAAAAAAATATGTTTTTCCAAAACTAAATATCAATAAAAGCCTCCGATACGACGTGCGTCCCGCCAAACCGGGTGATGTGGTCGCGCACCATAAGCATCGAAAGATGCATAATATTTTCGTGGACGTGTGGGCTTTGGCGGAATTCAAATTGGTTGCGTGTGCGCGACGAATTTGATGCGTATCCATCAAAATTTACCATATCGGTCCCTGTACAAACTTCCAAATTACTTTGTGCACGCTCGTCAGATCGATACAAAACTTGCGCTAACAGGACCGTATCATTTTTTTGGTCCTGTATGCCATGTTTGGTCCGGTTCTGAGACAGTCGAATCGGACCGCCGTTTTGCGGGCCCCATGGTCCGACTCAACGGGCGATTTTGTGTACGGCCCACCGAAATCCAAATTTGGACATACGGTTGGGTTCATATCAAAAAACTGGACCTGTTGACATGTAGTTTAACGACTTTAGAGACCGTTGACTCTGGCACGCTTTTCGGTGCAAAGCGGGTCCAACGGCGGACACCGTTTTGACCCAAAATTACCGTTTTACCCCTGTATCCAGAATTGGACTTAAGGACAGGCAATCCTTGCTAATTTGACTATTCTGAGAACGTTGGTACTGTTTATTTCAGCATCTGGAGACTTCTGCATGTGTTGACTAATTGTGGCTCATTGAGTGGTATAGTATTATTGGTTTCACCAGCTAAGGACCTCAGGCAAGTGCACTTTCTGATTGCTTTTCGATTCATAGTAGTCTTTTCTTTTCATATTTATACATATGTCTTGCTGCTTGTTGATATGCTCGTCACACGGAGTAGTCGGGAGGGGAAATATCTTAGTAGACATGTGGACTACCCAGAACTATCCCCATGATGTCTATTCGTGAACAATAGCACCTGTACACGACACGTGCAGGTGCCGGATTTACCCCCTAGCCGTTCACATATCGAAAATGATATTTCACACCACATAGGTAGTTGTATTTTATTTTATTCTTCCTTGTCCTTTCCACCGTGCCATGTCATCAGTACTTTCTAGTTTCATCTCTCATATGTTATTTTCATGTTTTGTTAATTCTATTGTGTTCTCGCATTATCGTCGGTTTGTGTACTTGTTTAATTTCTGACTGGAAACTAACATTTTTCAGGTTAGCTGTGGCTTCACTTAGCTTGGGAGATTCGGGTGTACTTGCAGACAGAAACCTAGAAATAGATAGCAGTTGTATCAATTTTACTAATTGTAAAATCTTGTATTTTTTTAAATATAAATGTTGTAACTGTTGTAATAAACTTAGAAATGTGATTGAGCAACAAATATGATATTTTGAGCATTTATTTTCTGCGGGCTTGACAGCGTTCTACCGCCGACTCTTCGGCGTAGGCTGGCTTGGACACGTCTCGTATCCAGAAAAGCGGGTGCGGGTCGTGACAAGTTTTTGTGGTGGCCCATGCAGGTCAGTTTTCACAAAAGATTACGAACTCGTGATGGTACTTAAGTTAGTCATACTATTGCGAGCCTGCATCCAGGAAATGCTCATTCATAATTAGGATTAAAATAATTTAGGAGAATAACTAGGACTAGGAGTCTCTTGTTCAAATTGACTGTTGGGTAGTTAAGGTTATTAGATAGGCCATACAATTTAGATAGCTTGCTAGATCCCTATAGGTACACTATTACTTTTGATATGACAATGTGATCCAATGTGGATATACTATTCGCTTGGTATGTTAGACTTGCCTAGAATTAAGGCGTTAATTTTGATAAACTGTTTAATTTTCTTTTGCTCTATTAGATATAAACATCACATCATGAGTTAGAATTGCCTATTTTAAATTCTATTTTGCTGTAAGGAACTGGTTTATAATTTTTGATTCTGCTATTCATATACGAATCTCGAGGTAGATTGATTCAAAGTTTTTCCCTCAACCATTTGAGATATATATGAGATAAATGTTAGGATGTTCTTATTTTTCCCTGTCTTAAGTTATTTTCTTCCCGGTCAATCTTTTTACTTTAAGGATTGAGACTCATAGGTAGATGTTTACGCTCGATCATAATCAACTAGCTTGAAACTCTAGCAGCTCCTTGAAGTCCTTAGGAATATAGTTAGAGTAATTAAATGACTGCGATGACTAGACAGCAACGCACTGTCGCCATTTGTTTGAGAATGGATAGTGTGGGTTCACTGCAGCCAGCAGCGCACTGGCGAGGCACAACCCATAAAAATGAAATCATTTCGAAGAATTATAGTCTATGGAACATTGCTAAAACTATGTTCTCGTTGACCTCTTTAGATCTTAAATACCCTTGTGTCAATATAGAGTAAAGTACCTGATAGCTTATCACACCTGAATCACGGAACCAAGTGTAGTGCCCCGTCCCGACATCATGCCCCGTACTCCGTCCACGGGGTGCGCGAGAAAGGAACACTGTCGCTATCGATTCGGTCGGGACCGATAGGTCGGGATCAATTGAATCGATCGAACTAGAACGGTTGAATTAAGATCCATTCCTCGTTATGGAATGTCGTCTTCGGAACCAAGTCCCATATTCAGCGGGTTGCGCCTCAAGGATTGACTCTGCGGCTGAGTCGGGAGCAACCTCCCGTTGCTCTGTTTTTTTTTCACGCCGCTTGCGTTGGTTTTGGCTTTGGTTTTCTGAATGCGTTTTCGATGAATGTTTTCGATGGTTTTCATGGCTTACGTTTCGAACTCGCATTTTCTATCGAACTTCTTGCCTAATACAGTATTCTAATCGGTTGCTTGTGCGATTTTAGGTAATCGCGTAGGCGACGTCTAGCGCGGCCAACCAGTCTCTCGCCTCAAGCAAATACTCAAGGTGAGTAGCTGACCTCCTTTATCTTGACCCTCTATTTCAAAAATGAGAACTTGGGTAATGGTAATGAAATTTAATGATTCGCGTGAAAAACACAAGTCCTATGTTTGAGAAGAGAAAAGATGAGTTGTGTAGAAAAGAGATAGAATTCTTTTAGGCCTGCAAAACAACCAAGTAAATGAATCAATTAAGTAACAAGTCCCAACGGTACCCTAAAATATACCTTGTTAACCTATCACGGTCATGGACAACTTGTCGACAAGGGCGATAGTTTCTTCGAGCGGCAACCCGGGGCCACGGGACCGACTCGGCCTAAGAAGAAACAGGTTATAGCCGAGCTGGGTATGAAGCAATCGGTAAGACGGAGACTTGCATCGGAGCTCGCTACTTGCGTTGCAAGGGTCCCGTATTACCAGGCTATGTCCAAGATGGCTAGTTAATGCCAGCGACCTCGACATCAAACACTTGATATAAATTGTTATCAACTAACAGGAAAGGTGATGGTAAGTTTTATGTCGCACGGCGCGCTCTGCCGAGGGAAATTTTGGTGTAACTTGCTTGGTTTATGTTTCGTCAACATGCTTCGTATGAAAATACCTAGGATGGTTAGAAAGATCACGAAAAGCAAGTTGTGTAAATTTTTATCTAAATTCTTGAACCAAATGAGAGCTTGAAACTTAAGTAGCCACTCGCCAGTACATATTGATTGTACTGATCCTCGCTCTCTCTACAGGTGCGATAAATCAGGAGGAGCGTGCCGTGTGAAGGGAGGCTACGCTCGTGTGTTTTGAAGCTTCGTTCGTGCGGTCGAAGTTTGGATCCAATCCCTTTTGAAGACTCCGCTGTCGAAGGCCAGAAGATAGATGGAGCGACTTCCCGTCATCCCAGGTGGTTTTTGTAATGCTGGTTGTAATCAAGGGATGAAATGTATGGAATGGCTATCTCGTCGACGTTCATTTTATAATGGAGTCAGTTTGTAATAAAGCCCGCGCGGCACCCTTGTATCGAGTCTGTAAAATGATATTCATTATCAATAAAGTTTAAGTTTCCTTCTCTATAATGTGTGTCCAATTTACGCTGCGCATTCTCTTGTCGTTGTGTTTCGGATAACCTTATGACTATCCTTGTGCGAGCGCAACTTAGGCTTGCACGGCATCACGCCCGGGGGACGACTATCGATTCTACGGAATCGGGGCGTGACACCAAGGATTTACCACAGCCAGAGTATATAGGCGAGGCATAATTCTCGGTGAAATGACTTCAGACATGATTACATGTTTAGGATATTATAGAGAATAGAAAGATGCCTGGTGTGACCCTAAGATCCAAAACCAATACTAAGGTAAGTCCTGTAAGTTGAGTAGCATGTCACCTACCCTAGCATCCTGTGGTCCTTGTGATCTATTAACAAGGTAATTGACCGACATTAATAAGTTTACCTAGAATATAGAATTTAGAGTTCCATAACCCTTTAGTCGACCAAGGCCTTATGGATAAGCAGATAGTAGGATGACTGTAATCGGCAATAACACCAGGTAAGGTTTTGATTCTCTCAAAACTCGAACCACTTGTGCCTCCTTTCAAAAATCTCGCATATTTATATTTTGACTCTCTTGACCAATGCTGCTATTACAGCCTAGTTTTTGCAAGCTTACTCTTTTATCGAACTTGATTCAAGACATATGTTTATTGGGGACGCCCTCTAACATATTGTCTAATTAGAATCATTGTATTACGGTCTGATCAACCATGATGCAATTGGTTCGCTCTTCATGTAATTATCCTACGTAGATTGAGATGTAGATGCCTCTAGGATCTCATCCCCGACTGCTTTGACAATTTCCCTTGAATTATATATTCGCCTTTGAATCACGTAATTGTATTCAGTGACATCTCTCTTGAACTCTTTATTGTTTTTGTCTTCACTGGTTGGAAAGACAAAAGCTCGTAATTGATAGATAGATACAGAATATTTCCCATGGCTATGATAGTTGTATACGCAAGTGTAGCTACCATCGGCCAGCTCTGTGACTGAAACCTTGCCTTGAGTTACTCGTCCTCCCTTCGACACTAAACCTGCTAACCTTGATCTTCTAGTCATTGGAGTCCGAGAATGATTAGGATCTTTTCCTTGATCAAATGCCAACCTAGGAGACTACCTATTCTCAAGGGACCAAATGTTGTGAGCCTCACATTATTTGTTGAAGCTTGCTTTAACTAAGAACCCTTGTAACAATAGTCTGGCAGGTTTGATACCAAATAGAAATTCACGACCCAGTTGTTAGAAACCTCTTCATATGATGTGCCTTAGAGTTGGTTACCCCGTCGATAACTCTTGTATACTATAGACGAGTAGATCGTTCTCCTTTTATCGACCATGTGTCATTGTACACACTCATTTTCCATTTTATCGAGGAACGATCTTTAACTTGACTTATATCTACCGTATCCTGTTACACCGTGCCTTATTCTTTATTAACAAGAGTCGAGGTACAATACTCGGACTTTGGAATTCTTCTATCCTCATTATTCCTAAAACAATATCCTACCTTCTAAGGTGGGTAGACTGTAAGCCTTCTAAAATTTTGATATACAAGGATTTCTGAGTGACTAGAATAATTTACATAGGCTGATAATTAGTGCTCCAGAGACTTCCACTTTCCAATTAGATCATTTTGTGTCCCCGGCCGTGTCGTTAATATTCGGAGCACGAGACCAGTTGTTACCTCCCAGCAAATTTCATATGTAAGATCTAGACGAATCCACTTTCACCTAGGTATATCATGTCCCACTCAAACTTGTCCCCTAGTACTCTATTTTATGGTACGACTTTTAGGTTAAAAGGACTAGCTATAACCCTTCCCACAACATCGGTATACTTTCTGACTTCCACTAGAGCCTCAACCTTGACTCAGTTCATTTGACCCAATATATGGTTGTGATCCACTCGAAGCCCACTACGCACATGCCACTAGTGTGCCACCCAATTGAGGCCTCATGTGCTACTTAAACACAAAAGTCACTGGAGGCGCATTTTGGACTTTATGAACCTAGCTAACCAACCTGACTGGCAACTAGCTCAACTACTTAGGTGAAAACCTATTCTAGGATGCCCTAATCTAGTATAAATAGTTTTAACATTGGGATCTTGTTCAATCAATATAGATTAAAATTCAAGGTTCATCCAACCAATGAGTGATGTTCAATTAGGGAACCCATTAAGACCCAGTAAAACCCATCCAGGCATACCACCATATTTGGACTGTAAAACCAAACTAGTTGAAGTAGGTCCCTATACCAATTTTGTAGCCTCCACCTCTTAGAATGCGATGTCATTCGAAACCCTTATTCCATCTACCTGGAAGTCGAGATACGATCTTGTATTGCATTTATACCCCTTGCTCGTGTGTTTAAATAACCACGGAAAAGATCACAATCTTGATTTCTCAAATTCTATTCTATTTTGGAACCTTGTTTAGAATTTTGAGAACATAATTTTCGTATTGCATGGATTGCAAGACCCTCTAAGAAATGAAGAGTTCTTCGATTTAGCAAGTGACTGGACTAGAGTGGTACAATCTAGCAAATAAGTCAAGGGCTTATAAACTTTTTTCTGTCTACATCATTGGATACCCTCTACCGCTTTGGGAGCTTCATAATCGCTCTCGATTATTTTCCCCTATCTTCCTGTCCTTCCTATTATAGAGTGACGAATGGTCATATTTATTAGAATTTACCAATATTTCTTAGCTACTTGTGTAAATTTGTTGTTTGTTAGATTTTGGATTATTTGATAGATATGAGAGGATTATAGAGGCCAAAAGCAGTAGATATCTATTTTAGCAAGTAGTTGGAAGATTATAAAGTTTTAGGGACATACCATTGAGGGAGTAGTGGGACCAAAAGTGGGTAGAAGTCCTCGGAGATTCGTAGTTACAAAATGGCTAGAAGAAGGATACAATTATTTTCGAGAAATTAAATTTAAGGAGATCAAGGTTATAGTAGACTTCTTTTTTGAATTTAAGGATAGTTATGGATTAGAATTTCGAGGACGAAATTATTTTTAAGGTGGGTAGATTTGTAGCTCCCATTTCCAAAAATTTTGAAATATTTTATTATTATTTATTTTATTGGAATGGTGATTTTTAGTTTTTTTATAAATAATTAATTAGTTAATTATTATGGTAGATGATTTTAGTTATGATTAGGAGTTGGAGTATAAGACGACTAGGAATCATGACACGGATAGTGCAGTAGCGTGCTTTGACTAGTGTATTAGGCCTGGTAGGGAAGGCCGAGCTATAGTGGTGTCCTAACTAGGAAAACCAGGCCAAGTGTGACATGACCAGTATAAATAGTTTAATTATTCAGTAATACTATTATTTTGACATTTAAGTGACCGGTTGTACCAGACTGGTCCAGACTGGACCCGGACCGGACCAAGCCCATGTAGTCATGCGGCACGTCCAATGACATTCGTATTGATGGAATTTGGTATGATTGTGTTGTATTCCGTATTAGTGATCTAATAATATTTTCTAGGTATTCCTAATTAAATATTATAATTATTATTATCAGTGATATTAAGTGACTTTTGTATAAAATAGGTCCTCGTATATTTTGGGATTTTTAGGCGGTACATATTGGTATATACTCCTTTATTTGTTTTATTGAATATTATTATTATTATTATTATTATTATTTTCAATGTTATTGTGGTTACTATTATATAATATTATTTTATTATTGCTTATATTATCTTCGTCAAAAATGTTATTAATATATATATTCATATTTATAAAATAGGCCCTAATCTAGGAGTAGATAATATTGGTATTTTAATTAGATTTTATGGGTATTATTATACCAAAAAATAATATAGGAAAATATATAGGGATATATATATTTTGTGTATATATATATATATATATATATATATATATATATATATATATATATATATATATATATATATATATATATATATATACTTAGTTATTTCTAATGTAAAAGAAAAGAAAAAGAAAAAAAAAAGAAGCAAAGAAGCAGTAACTTTCCAAAGCAGCCCAAGCCGTCCAAGGCCCGAGCCCCGCACAGGAAGTCCCCACCTCTTGTTCGGCTCTCAGCAAACCTTATATATACGTATGTATATATATATCAGGTGACGACTCTCATCGAAACCACAAAAACCCTAACGCTAAAGCCGCAGCCCCGTACCCCTGGACAGCCAGCGCGGCCGCACGCCGCCGGGGCCACCGCCATCGACCGCCCATCGCCGGCCGTCGCGCACGTACGTCGAAAAAAACGGAAACGACTGCAGCAGCAGAACAGCGAAGGGACCGACTTTGTCGCGAGATATCTTCGCGTACAGTCGACCATTTCCCGAGCCGCTTCTTCAAGTATGAACCCCATATGTACACCTTCAAATCCATTAGATAAGTCTGGATGGAAACGAGTAGAAATCGACCCAAAAATCGGCATGAAGTTGACCCAAAAGTCTGTTCTTAGACAGAACACATCTGATCCAAACATACTGTTTGGAAGACTGTTTATTTGCAACCAATTAGATATTCACAAAATCTATTTAAATAGGTTTTTATTCAACATATACAGCTTCGAAATCCTTTTTGTAGTTCCTAAATTCATCAAGATTTCAGAAAGATATCAGTTGTTAAAAACTGAGAAAAATATGTTTTTCCAAAACTAAATTTTAATAAAATTCTCCGATACGACGTGCGTCCCGCCAAACCGGGCGACATGGTCGCGCACCATAAGCATCGAAAGGTGCGTAATGGTTTCGTGGACGTGTGGACTTTGACGGAATTCAAATTGGTTGCGTGTGCGCGACGAATTTGATGCGTATCCGTCGAAATTCACCGTATCGGCCCATGTGCAAACTTTCCAATTACTTTGTGCACGAGACGAAACTTGTGCCAACAGGACCGTATCGTTTTTCTGGTCCTGTATGCCAAGTTTGGTCCAGTTCTGAGACAGTCGAATCGGACCGCCGTTTTGCGGGCCCCACGGTCCGACTCAACGGGCGATTTTATGCACGGCCCACCGAAATCCAACTTTGGACATACGGTTGGGTTCGTATTGAAAAATTGGACCTGTTGACATATAGTTTGACAACTTTAGAGACCGTTGACTCTGGCACGCTTTTCGGTGCAAAGCAGGTCCAACGGCGGATACCGTTTTGACCCAAAATTACCGTTTTGCCCCTGTGTCCAGAATTCGGCTTAAGGATAGGCAATCCCAGCTAATTTGACTATTCTGAGAATGTTAGTACTGTTTATTTCAGCATCTGAAGACTTTTGCATGTGTTGACTGATTGTGGCTCATTGAGTGGTATAGTATTATTGGTTTTACCAGCAAAGAACCTCAGGCAAGTGTACTTTCTGATTGCTTTTCGATTCATAGTAGTTTTTTCATTTCATGTTTATACATATATCTTGCTGCTTGTTGACACGCTCGTCACACGGAGTAGTCGGGAGGGAAAATATCTTAGTAGACATGTGGAGTACCCAGAACTATCTCCATGATGTCTATTCGTGAACAATAGTACCTGTACATGACACATGCAGGTGCCGAATTTACCCTCTAGCCGTTCACATGTCGAAAAGAATATTTCACACCACATAGGTAGTTGTATTTTATTTTATTCTTCCTTGTCCTTTCCACCGTGCCATGTCATCAGTACTTTCTAGTTTCATATCTCATATGTTATTTTCACGTTTTGTTAATTCTATTGTGTTCTTGCATTGTCGTCGGTTTGTGTACTTGTTCCATTCCTGACTGAAAACCAAAAAATTTCAGGTTAGCTGTGGCTTCACTTAGCTTGGGAGATTCGGATGTACTTGCAGACAGAAACCTAGAAATAGATAGCAGTTGTATCAATTTCACTAAGTGTAAAATCTTGTATTTTATTTAAATATAAATGTTGTAACTGTTGTAATAAACTTAGAAATGTGAATGAGCAATAAATGTGATATTTTGAGCATTTATTTTCTGCAGGCTTGACAGCGTTCTACCGCCGACTCTGCGGCGTAGGCTGGCTTGGACACGTCTCGTATCTAAAAAAGCAAGTACGGATCGTGACAGGACGCATGGATCTATGCTTTGTTGGGTGCATCCATACGGGGCGCTTGGTACTGACGGGCGCGTATGTACGATGCACGGTATCTAACCGACGCATCCATTTGCATGACGTATTTTTATTGGTCTGACTGTTGCGTTCCTCGAGTGCTTTAAATAGCCGTTTTGACTTGGCCGAATTTGAAGCGTCAGGTTCATCACCATAAATGTAAATTCATTACACGGGATTCGGAGAGCCCGCCACTTGGCGCATGAGTTTGATTTGTCCGGCCTATAAATAGCAGCAAGGAGAGAGTTTGCTTCTCGTTCTCTCACTTCTTCCCGAATGAACTTATTTTTTCGAGCATATTCTGTTGACAAGATACTCCTGAGGGTGAAGATGCGACGAATTGTCTTCATTCATGCACTTGAAGGTGACTGTTAGATCCAAAAGTCGGGATCGAGGGCTTCTGAGGCAGGCGGAAGGTGCCTGTTGTATCCAAAGATCGGGATGCTCGAGCCCCATCTCCGTTATGTTGGAAGAGCCGCCGATCGAAATTGTGGTGCTCCCATCTTTCTTGGGCTTTGGAGAGCTCTTCCTCCTGCAAGAGTAGGTGTTGTCCATTCTGGTTGTGTTGAAAGCTGCTGCTTTAGCCGCGGATCAGAGTTGCGGTGCTCTCCTCTTCCTTGGGCTTTAGAGAGCTCTTCCTCCTGCTAGAGTGGTGTTGATCGCCCACCCTAGTTTTGCTCAATAAATGCTTGATTAGTCGAAGTACTTGATCGGGTCGAAGTAGAGTGCATATGCTGAGATTTCATGATGCGTATAACTGAGACGCTGAAGAGATGCGCCTAACTGAGACTTTGAAGACACGCGCCTAACTGAGACGCTGTAGAGATACACCTGACGGATGATGCGCCGGGCAGAAGGCGCATGGCAGTTTGCTGTGCCTGGCTGTAGTCTTAGTATTCTTTCTTTTTTGTAGAAATTCTCCTTTGTAAAGCCTTTTTTTAGACATGTAATAGACTTTTATATGAAAATAAAAAATTATTTTGATGTCTATACTTTTGCTGTCTTGTTATGCCAAGTACTTCGTTTGATGTTCCCTGGCGCATGTCATGTTAGACGTATAGGAATTCTGTCCTGTAGATGCGCCTGAAATTCCATGCTTCTACAAGACCCCCTTCAAAGTTTTTAAAATTTTCTGTCAAGTTTTGGAATACTTTGAATAAGAAGCATGGTATGGTCTTCAATGGGGCACACAACTGTTCGGGGCGCATGATTGCTCCGCGCATCTGTGATGAGACGCATGCTCCTCTAAGTTTTAAATGTAAATGATAACGCTTCGAAATAAACAAAAAGATTTAATGATGATCTTTTTGGATTTATTTGTAATTATTATTTCGCAGAACCCCAGGCGGCGGCTGACGTCACCCTTCATCGATTCACGCGTGCGACCAAGCCTATAAATAGGCGTCTGATGGAGAGAGAGAGAGAGAGAGTTCTTCCTCTCTTTGCTTTCTTCTTCAGAGTTCTTCTTCAAAACCCTAATTTACTTTTACGAAATGGCTCCCAAGACTCCTCGCGGTGGTGCTGGCCGAGGACAAGGCCGGGGTAAGGAGCCTGCAGAGGCCGACATTGATGCTTTCCCCAGGACGCCCGTCGACGTTCGGCCGGCAGTGATTGGTGGGTTTGTCATCCTTGTCGTACCTTTAGAACTCACATACGCTGACGCCCATGGACCTCAAGTCCTGTAACATCCAGTTTTCCAGAAGAGGGTAATTTTGAAATTTTGTAATTATAATTATTTTTATTGATATTTACTTCATACTATGATTTTTGGTGATTTTTAGTCGTATAAAACTATTTTAAAATCATGACTTATGATTTGGTGTTTTGCTAGTGTAACCCTAGAAATAAGTGACCTAGAGCCTAGCCATGTGATTTGGGTATTTTATTTATCATTTTTATTTTGAGAGTATTTTTATCATTTTTAAGGTTATTTGAATTTATTATAATTTATGGGAATTTTTAGGATTTATTCTGGAATTATTTGAATGATGGTTGACTAGGTTGACTTTGACTAGTGTTGACTTAGTAGACTAACCTAGAAGCTAACCCTAGTTGTGTTTGGACTTGGTTAGGTCATGTAACCCTAGTTAGACTAGAGTTAACCCATGGTTAGTCATTAAACTCAAGTTAGAATAGAAAGGCTTTTAGTCATAAGCCATGACTTATGGTTTGAAACCATTAATTAGCAACTTAGCCCATAGAGGCCCAAGCCCAACCCATTAGCTAACCCTAACCCTAACCTAGCATGGCCGGCCAGCCCACATTGGTATTCCCCCCTATTTATACTCTCTTCCATTAGGGCTAGCCTCTTTTAGGAAAGAACAAGTTTAGGAAGAGGTATTTTTCCAACTTCATTAATTCATAGAAATTCCATTTTATTTCCTTTTTCCCTCAAACAAATTTTACTAGGTTCTAAATCACCTATACTTGCTGTTTGTGGTGTTCAATCTCAGTTTATGGACAATTAGGAGCTATTTGCTAGCAAGGAGGATTCCCCCCTATTGAAGCTTTTCTTGCATTTGGACACCAATAGGTAAAACTATTTAAACACCATTAAAATTCCAGTTTCTTTGCATATTTGGAAAGCCCTAGGTCTACCCCAACTGTAGGTATACCTAAACCTAGGTTTCGTGTCCTAAATGGACGCGTATCAGTCCCTACATATAGATGTTTGATGAAATGCCCCAATGGGCATTTCAATTTGATTTTTGAAAAGTGTTTGAATAGGAATTTAGATCTAGGTGTGGGTTGATGTTTTCCAGTGGTCTGAGTTTATTTTTGTGTCGTGTCGTGTCAGAAATTGGACACGAACACGTGGGTTTGGACACCGCACGCAGCTACAATATTCCCCTGCTACTCGGGGTAAATTTCTCCACGGACACGACGACTCGACACGAACCACTTGACACGTGACTAGGGGCATTGGCTGACACCATGTGTGTCAAGTCTCATGTGACTTCGTGTCGTGTCGAGGGAACACGAGACACTGCACTGATTTTGTATTGGGTTCTGTTCAGTCGATATTCGAGCTCTGATACGCTCTGAATGACACGACACGAAGACACGTCGACCCAAATCAGGGTGACACGTAGGTAGCCTGACACCTGGCGAACATGTGGGTGTGTGCACGAGACACAAAGTGTCCTGTGTCGGGTGCACGACACGCGTGCACTTGTGCACGAGACTGCACTGGTTTATTGTCCAGTTTTGTGCTGTTTTAGGTTTAATTAAATTGAACACATCGTGTCACGTTGTGGTGGACACGAGACACCTCCTGGGACACGTGTACACCCTATATTAGGGTTACCAACCCTTAATTTTGTATTTTAGGTTGTTTTCGATTTTCATTTTTCAATTTCCCTAAAATCCTGATACCATATACATTTCCTGTATTTCCAGTTTTAAAAATCGAATTTGAATTGATTAATTAGCCCATTTGATTGATGTTAATCACTGTTTAAGTCTCTAATGTTGTTCTCCTATGTTTAATCTACTTGTGTGTCAAATTTGGGTAATTTTGGTTGGGAGTTGGATTCAAAATGGGGCTTTGAAGTTTTGAACTAAAAACTGAACTGTTTGTGAAAGATGATGAATTGGTTTCCTTTCCTTTCCCTTTTTGCTGAACAGTATACACTGCAACCCTCATATTCCCTCACACTATCACAGCACTCATTCACCCAACACTATGTACACACACTATTTTACATTCCATTCACTATTTCCTGTGCACTCTAACACACACACATATTGCCTCCTCTTGACACATAGACACACACACATCCTACCTACACACACATATGTACACATGTTCACTAATTTCCAGTTTCCATTCACTATTTTCCTGTACACTCTAATACTCACTTGTATACACACACACACACACACACATTGCTTTCCCTCTCTCTATATATACACACACACACACACACACACATATATATATATATATATATATATATATATATATATATATATATATATATATATATATATATATATATATATATATATATATATATATAGTTAATGTATATATAATGTAGGTAGCCTATATATATATATATATATATATATATATATATATATATATATATATATATATATATATATATATATATATATTTATATATATATATATATAGGCTACCTACATTATATATACATTATATATATATATATATATATATATATATATATATATATATATATATATATATATATATATATGTGTGTGTGTGTGTGTGTGGTGATTTCCTAATGTATATGTACCATGACCTATGTGTAATGTATAGTGTATGTATATCCATATGTATATATGTATTAAGCCTATATATAGGTATATGTATATGAGTATTTATGTCTAATGTATAGGCCTATTAAGTATGTAAATGTACGCTAATATATATGTAGATATATATAAGCTAAGTAATGTGTGTCTATAGGTAATGTGTAATGACTTGGAAAGTTTGTATAGGTTGTATGGACTTGATAGACTAGTATAGGCTAGATTAGCCTTGGTTAGACTAATGTAGACTAGTTAGACCAATTTAGACTCGTTAGACCTAGTTTGACCAGAGTTGACCTAGTTTGACTTCTAGGGTTGACCAGAGTTGACCAAAAGTTGACTTTGGCCTAGATTGACCTAGATTCATTTTGAATGTATTGAATTGCATCTTGTTATCATTCTAGACTTGTTGTGACTTGTGCTGTTCTGATTAGGAGCCAGACACCTCTCCTCGGACAGTACATTTCATCCGGACACTCAGATACCAGGCGAGTACATTCTCTGATCATTTTATATCTTGCTTAGAATTATTTTCCTGCTTTAAATTACTTTACTTAATACTGTCACGTTGGTCACACGGATTAGTACTATATGGATCCCTTCTTAAGATGTTATCCCCTCAGGGAGCATCGGGTACCACATGTTCTGTGCATTTCACTTACATGGTGTATCACTATACTTCATGGTTCATTGAATCACTTGTGACATGTACTCTCATGATCACAGAGTCTTCCTTGAATCCTCCCATTATTTGGGCTTCCTAGAATCTCTATTTATAGGACTATCATGTACCACCCTTCGGGGGCCGTTACATGAATCATAACATAACCTGGCTGGATCCTTGTGTATTGATTGGGGGTACGGGGGAGTAGAAGTAGACATGTGAATAATATCCAAGTAATGTAGCATCAGAATCATTCTATAGTGTAGCATCAGAATCATCCTATGCCATTTACATGTCTATATTGTACTCTGACTCACTAGCCACTGTTAGTATCTATTTATAGTAGATATTTCTATTACAATTCTCTCTCTGTTTATATACTGTATTCCTTCAATTCATGTATCTTACTTTACTGCATGATTATATTTTTTAACCTGCTATGATCTGTTGAGATGTATTGTGCTCGCTCCTATCCTGACTAGACCTGTTAAAAATATTACAGAGGACGAGGAGGAGGCCTGCTTAGATACCTTCTATGGGACAGCTCTAGAGGACACTTGTGATCCGGAGTGCCAGCCGGATCCTTTAGCTGTAGAGGCTGATGCACCCTAGATAGGCTTATATTATTTTCTTGTCTTTGAGTTGAGTTGTATATTATTTACTTTGAGTTGTATTTGGAGTTTAAATTATTCTGGATGTTGTTGAGTTTATCTTAGACACTTAGCTCTATCTCTCTATTTGTATTTCTTGTGGATTGAGATTCTTATCTTTCATATCATTCTATCTTATCGTATTCTACCTTAGACGTGATTGAGATATATCCGGTTATGTCACCCCCATTCGGGGAGTATAACTGCTTATTACCTTTACTGTTAGATGTTGTGACCTAGGACAACGTTCTACTGCCAACACTGCGGCGTAGGCTGGGCGTTGTTACGTTTTCGTACCCTCACAGTGGGTGCGGGTCGTGACACGTTTTTAGTGGTGGCCCATGCAGGTCGAGATTCGCATTAGTACGATTTTGTAGTAGCGCAACGACTTAGTTGTACTACTACGAGCCTGCTATAGGATATAGAAATTAAGATGTTAGGATGAGAGGATACTCAATCACTGTTAGGATTCCTTGAGAGATTCCTGGGATGACCCTTGAGAATCTCATTTTGAACTCTGATTTAAACTCCCTTTCCCTTATTTTGATTCACCTTTTTCCTTAATTTGAATTTAATTTTGGTGGATTCATTGTAGAACTTTGAATCCTGGTATTAGTTGATAATTTTGATAAAATTCTGTAGTTGTTGATTTTAATTTTGTATTTAATATTTTCAAATTCAAGGCACTCAATCACACTTAGGATTCTTTGAGAGATCCCTGGGACGACCCCTGAGAAACTAATTTTTGATCTTCAATTGGAATTTCTTTTTCCTCTTGTTTGGATTCACCCTCATTTCTTGCTATTGAATTTGAGCTTGATGGGTTCATCTCGTTGAACAGATGAGAAAGAACAGATCTTCATTATTCCTTCTTGCCATTATTTCCTTGCATTCTTATTTTCTTCTTATCTTAAACTCTGTCTAATTACACCAATCACCCATATCTTATCATTCCTACCAGATGTACATCGAAATCCTTGAATCTTCATATCTTCTGCCTGGGAAAGACTAAAGAAGTGACGTGAATCATGTAGCTCAGAGGAGACATAACTGATTATTATATGATGATCTAGAGGAAATCAAAATGTGGAGTGTTCAATATCGAAACCTTGAGATAGAAATGTGGTATTCAAACTGATGAGGATATTCAAGGTCAACCTAGATTTGAGAACCTCGAAACTCTGGTTATTGATTCTTGGAAAGTTTTACCCTAAGGCTATGTAGAAGGTTAATAATGAAAAAGAGAAATTAATTGCATTCAATAAGGATATTGAACAAGATATTGCAAGGAAATGACTAGGGATAGAGGGAACATAAAGTTATAGAAATTTAGAGATTGTTGTGGAAATTTTTTTAGGAGAATAATATTCAAAGGTGTATGTCGAAAAAAATACGGAAGTTGATTTTATGATAGAAGATAAGTTTTGTAAGGCCTAAAGTTATTTAAATTAAATAACACGAGGAGAACCATTTGAACAAGTTCAAGGAATTCGTAAACGGAATTTAGAGGTTTCGGTCCAAAATTAAGACAAGGTGAAGGAATTTGGAAATTTAAATAAATGGTTAATCTTGATTCCTAAATGTGAAGGCTATGCTTCATGAGTAATGTTTGGAAATTGGAAATTGCCTACGGTAGTCATGGAAAAGGCTTAGGTAAAGGTTAAATTTTTATATGGAGAATGGTGAGGTAAGGATACGATTGGCAAGTTATGACCAGATGAACTTAAGGGTATCAGAAACAAATGATTAACTTGATCTTCCTTATCTTGTGCATTTATTTACCACCTCTTGAACCCCCACTTTCTATTTGAGATCCTTTGACGTTCCTTATCGTGACCTTGACATTCGAAATATAATACTAGCTGTTACCCTCCAACAAATCTTATATGCAAGACCTAGACGAACTCACCTTCGTATAGGTATATCATGTCCCACTAAAACCCGTCTCCTTGTACTCTATTTTCTTGATATGATTTTTTGGTCAAATGGCTAAACTATAACCTCTACCATGATACTGAATTATTCCTGATTTCAATTAGAGATCCAGCCTTGACTCAATTCCTTCGACCCGACATGTGATGATGTTCTGCTTGATTCCTTAAATGCTTAACCTTGTACCTTATCTTGATTGCTTAACCCATTTAGTTAAGAATCCGGACTATGTATCTTCGTTCATCACTACCACCCTTACTTATATCTTGTGCTGCTAATTATCCTTAGTTTTACAAGCTTATCCTTTTCGAGCTTGATCATGACATATTTTATTGGGTGCGCACCCACTAACATATTGTCTAATCAGAACCGGCGTATGATGGTCTGATCAACCTATTGCATTTTGGTTCGCTTTTTATATTAATCTATGTGGATGGAGACATAGTTAAACTTGTCCTAGAATCTTATCCGCAACAGCCTTGACAATTCTCCTTAGAATTATTTTTATCGCCTATGAACCTCGTATTCGTATCCAGTTGAATTAAATTTAATCATGACCTGGATCTTCATCATTGGATGCTCGTGCTCATATTTGATTTCATTGATTCCCCATCTTGTCCAAATCTTGATTTATCCCAAAATTGATCAACTTAGATCGTGTCAAGACAAAAATCTATTTGTGATTTGTTGTGCCTAAATTTTTAATTTTTACCATTTTATGGAATAGTAATCTTTTAATAATTCCTCCGTTGTTGTTAATGACTAATTTTTTATATAGGATGGTAGACAACCTTGATGGTTGTTGTTCCCTTACCTTCCCAATTAGGACACCCTAGATTGCTTGTGTGTTGATACCATAGTACTGTTTTGACCTAGAATGTCCAGTGCACCGAGACTTCCAACTGCTACAGTATGCCCTGACCCTGTATGTTATTCCTTCAAATTGTATGGTTTAGATAAAATTCTTAGGACCTTGATTGTCGGGAAATAGGGATGTTACCTCCATTAGTATCAACTGTGGATATATATATAGGTTAGTCCTTGATGTGGGGAATGTGTGGTTATAAACCTGTAGCTTATGAGATTTATATTATCAGCCTTGATAGGATTGGGAAGTTAAGAGCTAGCCTATTATAGAGTTTCTCTTTTTGCTAAATTCTGGTTGCCAACACTTAGGTAGCTAGCATAGGTAAAATCCTAAGAAGTTGACCAGCGGATGACCAAGTACTTGGATGTTGAGAAATTGACTAGTTGTTGACCAGTTGTTGACCATTGTCAATGTTGACTTAGTTGACTGGAGATAGGATTAGAAACAGGTTGTTGTTGAGTTGATGATCATGTTTGATTATTTAGTAACTTGAGACCTTGCTTGTGATTAGGTTGGAGACATGGTTTTCTACGGATATCTCCGAATCGTGGTACTATACGTTTTGGTGGAAGTGGGAAGCTTAGCCCGCGCTTCATCGGACCTTTCGTGATTAGCGGGAGGGTCGGTGATATGGCTTATAGGCTAGACTTGCCACCTGCACTAGTGGTCGTCCATAACATATTCCATGTATCACAGTTGAGACGGTACGTGGCTGACCCTAGCCATGTGCTGGATCATTCGGAGATTTAGGTTGGACCTACTTTCAGTTATCCAGAACAGCCTGTGGAGATTCTGGATCACCGAGAGAAGGTGCTGAGAAACTAGGTGATACCCTTGGTTCCCGTCGCATGGGGCATCATTCTCCAAGAGAGTCTACCTGGGAGCGGGAGGATGAGATGCGCGAGTGATACCCATATCTGTTTGTACCGTGGGGTATGATTATCTATCCTTCTCATCAGTGTAGTTTCGCCTTTAATTTCGAGAACGAAATTTTTCTAAGGTGGGTAGGATTGTAACACCCAGTTTTTCAGATGAGGGTAATTTTGAATTTTTTTAATTATAATTATTATTTATTGATATTTACTTCATATTATGATTTTTGGTGATTTTTAATCATTTAAAACTATTTTAAAATTATGACTTGTGATTTGGTGTTTTGCTTGTGTAACCCTAGAGATAAGTAACCTAGAGCCTAGCCATGTGATTAGGGTATTTTATTTATCATTTTTCGCTTGAGGGTATTTTTGTCATTTTTAAGGTTATTTGAATTTATTATAATTTATTTGAATTTATGGGAATTTTTAGGATTTATTCTGGAATTATTTGAATGATGGTTGACTAGGTTGACTTTGACTAGTGTTGACTTGGTAGACTAACCTAGAAGCTAATCCTAGTTGTGTTTGGACTTGGTTAGGTCATATAACCCTAGTTAGACAAGAGTTAACCCATGGTTAGTCATTAAACTCAAGTTAGAATAGAAAGGCTTTTAGTCATAAGCCATGACTTATGGTTTGAAACCATTAATTAGCAACTTAGCCCATAGAGGCCCAAGCCCAACCCATTAGCTAACCCTAACCCTAACCTAGCATGGCCGGCCAACCCACATTGGTATTTCCCCCTATTTATACTCTCTTCCATTAGGGCTAGCCTCTTTTAGGAAAGAACAAGTTTAGGAAGAGGTATTTTCCCAACTTCATTAATTCATAGAAATTCCATTTTATTTCCTTTTTCCCTCAAACAAATTGCATTAGGTTATAAATCACCTATACTTGCTGTTTGTGGTGTTCAATCTCAGTTTGTGGACAATTAGGAGCTATTTGCTAGCAGGGAGGATTCCCTCCTATTGAAGCTTTTCTTGCATTTGGACACCAATAGGTAAAACTATTTAAACACCATTAAAATTCCAGTTTCTTTGCATATTTGGAAAGCCCTAGGTCTACCCTAACTGTAGGTATACCTAAACCTAGGTTTCGTGTCCATTTCGTGTCCTAAATGGACACGTATCAGTTCCTACATATAGGTGTTTGATGAAATGCCCCAATGGGCATTTCGCTTTGATTTTTGAAAAGTGTTTGAATAGGAATTTAGATCTAGGTGTGGGTTGATGTTTTCCAGTGGTCTGAGTTTGTTTTTGTGTCGTGCCGTGTCAGAAATTGGACACAAACATGCGGGTTTGGATACCGTACGCAGCTACAGTATTCTCCTGCTACTCGGGGTGAATTTCTCCATGGACACGGCGACTCGACATGAACCACTTGACACGTGGCTAGGGGTATTGGCTGACACCACGTGTGTCAAGTCTCATGTGTCCTCGTGTCGTGTCGAGGGAACACGAGACACTGCACTGATTTTGAACTGGGTTCTGTTCAGTCGATATTCGAGCTCTGATACGCTCTGATTGACACGACACGGAGACACGTCGACCCAAATCAGGGTGACACGTAGACAGCCTGACACCTGGCGAACACGTGGGTGTGTGCACGAGACACGAAGTATCCTGTGTCGGGTGCACGACACGCGTGCACTTGTGCACGAGACTGTACTGGTTTATTGTCCAGTTTTGTGCTGCTTTAGGTTTAATTGAATTGGACACGTCGTGTCACGTTGTGGTGGACACGAGACACATCCTGGGACACGTGTACACCCTATATTATGGTTACCAACCCTTAATTTTGTATTTTAGGTTGTTTTCGATTTACATTTTTTAATTTCCCTAAAATCCTGATACCATATACATTTCCTGTATTTCCAGTTTTAAAAATCGAATTTGAATTGATTAATTAGCCCATTTGATTGATGTTAATCACTGTTTAGGTCTCTAATGTTGTTCTCCTATGTTTAATCTATTGTGTGTCAAATTTGGGTGATTTTGGTTGGGAGTTGGATTCAAAATGGGGCTTTGAAGTTTTGAACTAAAAACTGAACTGTTTGTGAAAGATGATGAATTGGTTTCCTTTCCTTTCCCTGTTTGCTGAACAGTATAAACTGCAACCCTCACATTCCCTCACACTATCACAGCACTCATTCACCCTACACTATGTACACTCACTATTTTACATTCTATTCACTACTTCCTGTGCACTCTAATACACACACACATTGCCTCCTCTTGACACATAGACACAGACATATCCTACCTACACACACACATGTACACATGTTCACTGATTTCCAGTTTCCATTAACTGTTTTCCTGTACACTCTAACACTCACTTGTATACACACACACACATTGCTTTCCCTCTCTCTATATACACATGTATGTATATATATATATTATGTGTATATCTATATATGTAATGTATATATATATATATATATATATATATATATGTGTGTGTGTGTGTGTGTGTGTGTGTGTGTGTGTGTGTGTGTGTGTGTGTGTGTGTGTGGTGATTTCCTAATGTATATGTACCATGACCTATGTGTAACGTATAGTGTATGTATATCCACATGTATATATGTATTAAGCCTATATATAGGTATATGTATATGAGTATTTATGTCTAATGTATAGGCCTATTAAGTATGTAAATGTATGCTAATATATATGTAGATATATATGTAGATATATATAAGCTAAGTAATGTGTGCCTATAGGTAATGTGTAATGACTTGGAAAGTTTGTATAGGTTGTATGGACTTGATAGACTAGTATAGGCTAGATTAGCCTTGGTTAGACTAATGTAGACTAGTTAGACCAATTTAGACTCGTTAGACCTAGTTTGACCATAGTTGACCTAGTTTAACTTCTAGGGTTGACCAGAGTTGACCAAGAGTTGACTTTGGCCTAGATTGACCTAGATTTATTTTGAATGCATTGAATTGCATCTTGTTATCATTCTAGACTTGTTGTGACTTGTGTTGTTCTAATTAGGAGCCAGATACCTCTTCTCGGATAGTACATTTCATCCGGACACTCAGATACCAGGCGAGTACATTTTCTGATAATTTCATATCTTGCTTGGAATTATTTTCCTGCTTTAAATTACTTTACTTGATACTGTCACGTTGGTCACACGAATTAGTACTATATGGATCCCTTCTTGAGATATTATCCCCTCAGGAAGCATCGGGTACTACATGTTCTGTGCGTTTTACTTACATGGTGTATCACTATGCTTCATGGTTCATTGAATCACTTGTGACATATACTCTCATGATCGCAGAGTCTTACTTGAATCCTCCCATTATTTGGGCTTCCTAGAATCCCCATTTATGGGACTATCATGTACCACCCTTCGGGGGCCGTTACATGAATCATAACATAATATGGCTAGATCCTTGTGTATTGATTGGGGGTACGGGGGAGTAGAAGTAGACATGTGAATAATATCCAAGTAGTGTAGCATCAGAATCATTCCATAGTGTAGCATCAGAATCATCCTATGCCATTTACATGTCTATATTGTACTCTGACTCACTAGCCACTGTTAGTCACTATTTACAGTAGATATTTCTATTACAATTCTCTCTCTGTTTACATACTGTATTCCTTCAGTTCATGTATCTTACTTTACTATATGATTATATTTTCTAACCTGCTATGATTTGTTGAGATGTATTGTGCTCGCTCCTGTCCTGACTGGACCTGTTGAAAATATTATAGAGGACGAGGAGGAGGCCTGCTTAGATACCTTCTATGGGACAGCTCTAGAGGACACTTGTGATCCGGACTGCCAGCCGGATCCCTTAGCTGTAGAGGCTGATGCACCCTAGATAGGCTTATATTATTTTCTTGTCTTTGAGTTGAGTTGTATATTCTTTACTTTGAGTTGTATTTGGAGTTTAAATTATTCTGGATGTTGTTGAGTTTATCTTAGACACTTAGCTCTATCTCTCTATTTGTATTTCTTGTGGATTGAGATTCTTATCTTTCATATCATTCTATCTTATCGTATTCTACCTTAGATGTGATTGAGATATATCCTGTTATGTCACCCCCATTCGGGGAGTATAACTATTTTTTACTTTTACTGTTAGATGTTGTGACCTAGGACAGCGTTCTACCGCCGACACTGCGGCGTAGGCTGGGCGTTATTACGTTCTCGTACCCTCACAGTGGGTACGGGTCGTGACAAGTCCTGATGATGTGCCGAAGCTTCTTGCTGACGCGCATGGACCCCGAGTCCAGATGATGCGCCGAAGCCTTTCTGTTGACGCGCATGGACCTCGAGTCCTGATGATGCGCCGAAGCCTTTCTGCTGACCCGCATGGACCTCAAGTCCTGATGATGCGTCGAAGCTTTTCTGCTGACGCGCATGGACCTCGAGTCCTAATGATGCGCCGAAGCTTCTTTGCTGACGCGCATGGACCTCGAGTCCTAATGATGCGCCGAAGCCTTTTCTTTATATGCGCCTGAGCTTGGGTTCAGTGTGTGCGCTTCTGATGAGAACTTGACTCAGATATATATTTCTTTGTTGTTTTAACATATCTGAGTTTTTATCATCTTTCCCTGACCGCCAGTTTCGATGACCGTTCCGCTCTTGAACGAGGTACTGCTGGACGCTGCTCTCAGTCAGATAGGAGTTGATTATAACGAGGAGGTAATAAATCTTGTCCAAGCTGCCATCATGCTGGATCAGTCTCCCGAGAGAATGATTCAAATCAAGGAACAACAGTATGTGTTCCTCCAACGGATGATGGAGCGTGGCAGTTTGCAATCTGCCGTTCCTGGTAATAAGACTTTCCTGAAGCCTGAGTTCCTGTTCGAGGATCGCCTCACTTCTACTAAAGTGAAGGTACTGAGGATCTAGGAAGATTGGTTCCTCTCAGCCAAAGGGGTGCACATGTTCATGAAGCAGCTCGAGCATCACTGGCCTTTGACGGCTTTCTGCCGTCTTGCTTGCAAGAGGAGGATGTCATGGGAGTTAACCCCGTCTCAGGGGGGGAGCGGTGGCGGGCACCATCAGAATCGATGCTACCTCGAACCAGAGGGATACTTTGGTCGCCATGCGGGCTGGGTCTTCTTTTACCTGGCGAACTCTACGTCCCGAGAGTATTTACAGTGACGTCCCTGCCGACACTTTCGCCTTTGGTGCTTCGACTTTTGTAAACCGTATGCTATCATCGAAGCGATCATACCCGAAGGGTGATTTTCGGGTAGAGGGTTGGTGTCATTATGTATCCAAATGGGACAAGCTGAAACTCTGGGTTCTGACGCAGTTTCGAACCGAACTCCGAGAGATTGGGCTGACTGTCGCTATTCGTGCTACCCATGCGAGCGTCGACATCAATAAGCACATGTTTCTTGCGCTTCTGGAGATGTTTAACACCCAAACTGGGACCTTCTTCACCCCGGTGGGGGAACTAGGGCTTGCACTTCATGAAATGTATGAGGTGTCGAGGCTTCCTTGGGGATCAGAACCCTATGAGGAGTACTTCCCGACCAACGAGGAGTTCCAAGTCCTGGGGGACAAGGAAGAAGAGATGATGGTTGTCTTCAAAGAAGTGGCAAGCCACCATTATTATATGCAGAAGAGGGATCGGGGCAGGGCACAGCCCCACGTGACTGCTTGGAGAGATTATGTCTTTGAGCAAGATAAGGAGGATCCCTCTCAGTTCACGATTCCGCCAGCTCTTTCCCGTACCAAGGTGCTCTCTGAAATGAGTAGATTGAATGAAAAGAGTCCCCAGGAAAATACGGACCGAAAATCGGACGAACGCTCCTATAGCTGTTTCTGGCACCTCACTCACCGGATGACGTCGAAAGCAGTGCTGGCTGCTTATCTGATGATCTGGCTCCGGGATTATGTCTTTTCGGGAGGGTCAGACTCGGTGGAGAGGGTGACCCAGAACCTGATCCTGCCAACTGTGAAGTTGATTTTTGGCCATCCCTTGGCTCTACTCCCTGCGATGGTATGCAACCTGCTGCGAGGTCTACGAGAATTCGCAAGTGGTGTTGTTCACGAACGAAGTAAGAACGACAACTTTCCTCATGCCGAGCTGCCGTTTCACTATCTGATGGGGTGGTTGATTTTGCACCATCCCAATGTGATGAGTCCGGGCCAGGAAGAAGACCACATAGCCGGCGACGCATTCCTTCGCCGTTTCTACCAGAGGAAGTGGCTGCATACGGGCATTCCTGTTTGTAGGAAGGTTTTTTCCTACCTTCAAGGATGGGAGATCACGAAAGTTGGTCCCATTTTCACCGGCTTCGAAGCAAATAAAGATTTAGCTGATTCGGGTGCCGATGCAACAACTCTGTCTCCGTGGGGATTTTATTGGTTGCAAAGCATCCGGCCATCCTATTTGGTGTACAGGAATAAGAACCATTATTACCTGGAACCGTACTTGCCAAGCCATTTTGCACGTCAATTCGGCTATGCCCAGTTGATGTTGGGAAACCCCAGCACCAGCCTGGGGTATAACTGGAGTCTACTGGACGGGACACGAGCTTGGCATTATTATAATGCCGGATGTACCGGAGCCCGCTTTACCATGCCAGTTCTGAATCCGCAGCCACCGATTCTTTTCTTAGTTGCCAAATTTTACTGTGCGATGAATGCTGTATCCCCTGGGTATGATAGAGAGACCAGTTTCATCGTTGGCACCCAGTTGGAGGCAACCGGGAATATGTTGGCGAAGGCTCGATCGTACCTTCCGCCCGAGGTTGGTTATCGGGACACTCCTACCGTATCCTCGGAAGGTACTCAGGCAGAACCCTCGGTTGATCGCCTGAAGAGACGTGCCGGCACCGAGGCCGGTTCTTCTGCGCCGAAGAGGCAGAGGAAAGCGATGTCACCGGAGGTGTCAACAGAATCGGCTCCTGTGGAGGTAAGGACGTCCCACATAGTCTGGTTAGTTCTGTCATTTTTGTGACATATGCTTTCTTTTTGTAGGAACCACTGAAAAGGAAACCCCGAACTCCGAGATCGGGTGTTAACAGACCAGAGTGGGTGGCAGGCCCATCTGATAAGCGTATTCCGCCGATTGTACTGTCTCCCGTGGAGGAGAACCCGGATGAGGTGACTTCTGTGGAGATACAAGCTGCCGTAAGGGCTTCTCGTACTGAGGTCCCAGCAGAAGCTGTTCTTCCAGATAAGAAAGAGGAATGGAGTTCGTCTTCTTCGGACGACGTTCCTCCAGAGGTCTCTGAGCCTGTAGGAGCAACATGCACTGTTGTAACAGAGGAGAGGGCTAATTCTCCTCCTCGTCATGATGAAGGGAGGTCAGCTACACCATTGCCGAGCCCTACCCCGGACCCAGCAGCGGATGCCGAGCTGGCTGCCGAGATGGCTGCCGATCGGGAGGTACCGACAGATTCTATTCCCGTAGGGGGATTCGATGAGGAAGACGAGACTCGTCTTCCAAGCCTGGCTCCAGGGGAGTCGAGTCAGGAAGTAGGTGGTTATCTTGCTGTTTCGTCGGAGGAGGAGGGTCCTGCGCGGCCTGCTGATAGTGTTTTAGAGACAGAGGAGACAACCCTAGATGTCGGAGGTCCCTCTGGAATCAAAAAGGGCAAGGGTTTGATGGTTGAACCCTCTGTTGCTCCTTCCACTTGGGGGACGATATCGCGCCCCATCCGGCTTCTTCCGTCCACTTGGCACCTCGGGCTAGTGACAGAGTGCAGGTCCCTAACGAGAGAGGGTCCGCTGAGGTTGAGGTTGCGGCCTTACAGATTGAGGTCGGTGGGTCTTCTGCAGGTCCGCTGTCCAGAGTAGCTCCTCCAACTCCTGCTATGACGCCGCAGGTGTTGGCAGACGCGGACGAGTATGTACAGTTTGTTGTTGAAGCAGTATACAAGATACTGTAGAAAGGCGTATCAACTGTGCTGAATACGAATAGGAGTTTCGCGATGGCAAAAGCCATGGCACTCCCCTCCATTGATTTGATACGTTCGCACCAGGGCCACGATCATATGGTCGAGATTCTGGAGGCATCGGTGGCTGAGCTCGACCAGCTTCTTTCTGAACTTTAGAGCATCCGACGAAATGACTTTTCTGCTCTGATAGAAGCAGAAAAGGAGAAATTGATAGCTGAAGTCGAGTCATCGTATCAGGCCACGGTGGTTGTCTGGGACCGTGAGGTGGCCGAAGCTGAAGCGGTGGAGAGGCTATCTCAATCCACGTAGAAGAAGGTAGAGTTACGGGCCTCGTTGGAGGCTAGCATAGCGAAAGTCACTGCCAAGATCTGCCATCTTGAAGACCAGCGAGCCCAACTCTTGTTAGATGTTGAGCGAGTCCAGGCTGAACATGTATCATCTAAAGAGGAGGAAGCAGCTTTTACCCGCCAGGTTCTTTTCCTGACCCAACAGCGACAACAACTAGACGAGAAGTATGAGGCTGATACTGCCCCCGAAGCTGTAGAGGTGATGCGTCAAGAAGCCGAACGCCGGATCTTGGCGACCGCAGAGACTCGGACGAAAGACTTGCAGCATCGGATTGAAGAGCTTTCTGCCAATCCTAGTGACGCTTAGTGATTGAAGTCTCTTTCTTTTTGTTATTTTTGTAGTTTGCAACTTCCGCTGGGGGATGTAATCCTTTACTTTTAAATAAATGAAAGATAAAGAATTTTGTGGGGTGTTCATTTTTGCTGTCATGAACTGATGATTTGTGTGGACCAATTATCTTTTGCGTACCTAGGTTTTTAGGTACAGATAATAAGTTTGAGAGAACCGACATGTTTGCTCATAGGTAATATGGACGTGGCAAATACGGGGTTCAAATGACAGAATCCTCCTACTCAGAGGTGTTATGGACGTGGTAGGAGTGAGTCCGGGGGGATACGCAGAACTACTCAGAGGTAATATGGACATGGAAGTTCTGCGATCGATATACGGCAACGCAGGGGTTGTTCGTATGGGATGTTTACTCAGAGGTAATGTGGACGTGGTAAACACGATAAACAGTGCAATCCTATGTGGTGTAAGATTACGTTTTGAAGGGCGTAGAGGAGCAACTCAGAGGTAATGTGGACGTGGTTGTTCTTCTACTGGAGATAGAATGCCATGGAATAACTGGGTTCCGAAGGCAAAGGATTTTTGTGAAGGGAAAATGTATGTGAGCTCTGATGATCAGGTCCACCGATTCCCATGTTTGGTAGAGATGGAAGTACATGTCTGAAAGATGTCATGAGTAGTACTTCTTTAGGAACTTGTCGTTGATGGGCATCATGAACAAGTCCCCGTTTGGTTTTGCGAGGCGGTAAGCACCGTTTGAGTATACCGTCTCTATGATGAAAGGTCCCTCCCACTTGGGATCAAACTTTCCTGGTGTTTTGTGAGTCAACACCATCGACCTCCTGACTGCCAGGACCAGGTCGCCTATTTGAAAAGTCCTCTGCTTGACCTTTTTGTTGAAAGCCTGTGATATACGGGCTTGATAGAGTTCAATACGCTGCTGGGCTAGGAGATGCTTTTCGTCAAGTGCTTCCAATTCTCGCAGACGACAACACTGGTTGTCTTCTTCTGTTAATTGGTTTGTGAGCGCCACACGGAGTGAGGGTATCTGAATCTCGAGAGGCAGTACCGCTTCGCTCCCGTAGACCAAAGAGAACGGGGTGTTGCCCGTCGGGGTCCGTACCATTGTGCGGTAGGTCCAAAGACATTCGCCGAACTTTTTGTCCCAGTCACGTTTGTTGGACGACACAACCTTTTTGAGTAGCTTAACTATAGTCTTGTTAAAAGCCTCAGCCAATCCGTTTGCTGTCGGATTGTAGGCGGTTGATGCCACATTCTGAATGCGGTTTTTGTCATAGAATCTGCTGAAAATATGGCTGATGAACTGTAGACCGTTATCGTAGATAATCCTTCGAGGTACCCCAAAATGGTAGATGACATAATGCTTGATGAAACTGATCACCCTAGAGCTCTTCACTTCTGTCAGCGGAACTGCTTCTGCCCATTTGAAGAAGTAGTCGGTGATGGCTAGGATAAAGCGGTGTCCCCTCGATGATGGAGGGGTGATCGGTCCTATAATGTCCATGCAACAAGCTTCGAAGGGCCAGGAGACGACCGTAGGATGTAGTGGTTTCGATGGTGTATGGATGAAGTCGGCGTGGAGCTGGCAAGCATGGCACTTTTTAGCATAGTCGACAGCGTTGGCTGCCATGGTTGGCTAATAGTAACCCATGCGTCGTAGTCGATCCTGCAACTTAGGGCCAGGTTGATGAGCCCCGCAAGTCCCGTCATGAGCTTTCCAAAGGGCTTCGGCTGCTTCTTCGTTGGATAAACATCGAAGGAACATCGGTACAGCATTTTAGTAGCTGTATCATAATAGAACCGAAGGGAACGTCTTCTGACTGAGACGGCTTCCTTCGGGTCTTCTGAGAGAATTCCATAGACAGCAAAGTCGATGAATGGGAACCTCCAGTCTCGGATATTAACACCGGCACTTGTCGTCATGGCATGGGCCATTTGTGAGCATAGGTTGTTTTTGGGACAGACCAAGTCTCGACCGACTACCGTGACGTAGTGTTGAGTCTCGAGGGGTACTGCTAACGAAGCTGTGAGGCCAGCCAAAGCATCAGCCTCCAGGTTTTGTAACCGAGGTACGTGTTCTATGAAGAACTTGGTGAAGGTTGAAATAATATTCAATGCAGCTTCATGGTAAGGAACCAGATCTTCATGGCGAACTTTATACTGCCCTCGGATTTGATTAACGACGAGTTTTGAGTTGCCGTAAGCTTCCAGATGATCCACCCCCAGCTGTTGCGCCAGCGAGAGTCCCATGATGAGAGCGTTGTACTCGGCAACGTTGTTGGAGCACGGCTTCAAAAGGGAGTAAGCACACTGGATGACCAGCTGGTCGGGGGAGACTAAGACTACCCCCACTCCTGCGATGATTTGGCCTTTGGGGCCTATTCTCAAGGGGCCATCGAAAAACACCCGCCAAACGGAGCTTTCTTCCGTGACATTTGATTCTTGGACCTCATCCAGGGTGTCTTCATAGAGTCTGGAGGACTCCGGGGTGGGGTGTACAGCTAAAAAGTCGGCTAGAGCTTGACCCTTGATGGCTTTTTGTGGGACGAAGACCATATTATATGGCGTCAACAGGATTGCCCATGTGGCTAGTCGGGAGTTCAATGATTCCGGCTTCATCATGAGAACCCTGAGTGGATTGACTCGGGAGATGATATGAATTGTCTGGCCCGAAACATAATGACGAGTCTTCTGGATGGCGAACACCAAAGCCAAATACTCCTTTTTAACGGGGTTGTACCGGTGTTCGGCCCCGATCAGTGTCCTACTGAAGTAGTAGATAGCTTGCTCGTAGCCCGCATCATTGTTCTGAGCCAACAAAGCGCCGAGGGAGTGATCCATGACACGGACGTAGAGGAGAAATGGTTTGCCTGAGACGGGTACCACCAGTACTGGCGGGCTCGTCAGGTAAGCTTTGATATCATCGAAAGCTTTCTGACATTCTTCTGTCCAGACGTAGGAGACTCCCTTCTTCATGAGCTGGATGAAGGGTTGGCATTTTTTGGAAAGGTTTTCTATAAACCTTCGGATGTATGCCAGACGCCCCTGCAGGCCTCGAAGTTCTCGGAGGTTCCTCGGAGGGTCCATGTCAAGGATGGCCTTGGTTTTCTTGGGATCGACATGAATGTCTTTCGCCGTGATAATGAAGCCCAAGAACTTTCCGCTGGAAACCGCAAGGAAGGATTTAGCAGGGTTCATCTTGAGTTGATGCGCTCGCATGAGATCGAAGACTGTCTTTAGGTCTTGTAGGTGATCACCTTTGAGACGGATCTTGACTGTGATATCATCAATGTAGCATACAACTATTTTGCACAGATGTTGACGAAAGATGGTACTCATAGCTCTTTGGTATGTAGCACCAGTGTTTTTCAGGCCAAAGGGCATCACTGTATAGCAGAAAACCCCCTTCGGAGTCCTGAATGATATGTGTTTTGCGTCATCGGGGAACATTTTGATCTGGTTGTAGCCCGAGTACCCGTCCATGAAAGACATGCGTTCGAAGCCACATGTATTGTCGATCATCACGTCAGTGATTGGAAGCGAGAATTCGTCCTTCGGGCAAGCAGTATTGAGATCCCTGAAGTCGATGCAGACTCGTATCTTCCCATTCTTCTTGGTGACAGGGACGACATTGGCCACCCAGTCCGGATGTTGCTCTTCACGGATGAACCTGCTGCTCAGGAGTTTGTCCACCTCCTGATCAATAGCATTCATAATGTCAGGACGAAAACGTCGTTGTTGTTGCTTTACAGGCTTAGCATCAGGCAAGATGTTAAGTCTATATATTACGATCTGGGGATCAAGTCCCGACATATCTTCGTAGCTCCAAACGAAGACGTCGATATATTCTTTGGCCAATTGGACCAAAGACTCCCGGTCTTCTTCCTTTAGACTCTTGCTGATGAAGATGGGTTTGGAAGGAGATCCATCCCCAAGCTCAACTTGTTCGACCTCGTCTTCGGTCGGGGGCTCACATAATTCAAAAAGAGACTCTCATTGTGCTCCTAGGCGTTGAGCCCAGGTTTCTTCCTTAAAGAATTTTGGCGTTTGGTCATCGCCTTCATCCTCTTGAGATTGTACAGATGCCACGTTGGCTGATAGCACCTTCCTTAGGACTGAGCCGATACTGGTATCGGAATCCCAAGTTGATGCCTCGGATGAGTGAGAGTGTTCCACTTTTTCTGCCTCCGAACTCTCTGGAGTTGCCGGCGGCGTGACATAGCCTACCCCCGTCGAGTACGATGATAGTAGTCCTATGGCTTTCCTTTAGGTGTTGGGAGCCGGAGGAGAAGACGTCGGCCTTTGCCGTAGTTCAGGCCCTTGTTGCTCTTCAGATCGTAACCCATCTTTTGGATGAGGTACTTTGCCTTGTCCGTATACCGATAGACTTGTATTCTGCCGGTATCTGGTTCTGGCTCGAGTGGCGGGAGGTCTTGATGATGCTCGACTTTGCCAAAGATGATGGGTTCTTCATCCCGATTCCTCAGTGGGACTATAAAATAGACTTCTTGGGACGGGACTACTCGATTTACATGACTGACGGTCGTTATTTGTATTTGTAACGACCGTAGAGCATTATCTAGTGTATACATGACATTCCAATGTGGAAGACTAGAATAATTGAAAGACACTCTATTATTGATAAAACACGAGATTTTGTCCTACGGGATTACATTATCAAGAGAAGGGGCATCTATATCAGCAGATATGTACTCTCCTAACTCTTCATCTGTGAGCGCCGGGGCCGGTTCGGGAGAGTTCATTGCCGATTTGATCTTGGGATCCGAGAGGACTGTGTGGGCCTTCTCTTGCAGCTTGGATGATTGCGGAGGCTTGCCTTTGAGATGCACCTTCAGGGGTGCCTCGACTACGCCTTCGATGACAGGTGCCTTCCCTTGTAGTTTTGCCACAAGGGGAGCCGACATTTGAGGAGGTTTTTCCTTGAGCCGTATCTTCAAGGGAGCTTCAGTAGGTGCTCTACCTAGAGAAGTCGGTG
This sequence comes from Iris pallida, assembly GCA_029216955.1. NCBI lineage: Eukaryota > Viridiplantae > Streptophyta > Magnoliopsida > Asparagales > Iridaceae > Iris > Iris pallida. The sequence goes on along the minus strand of JANAVB010020597.1, from coordinate 5,091,601 downwards.
CTTTTCCAGGTAGCGTGATGGTCATGGATGGCAGCATCTGAGGCGGTTTCCCTTTGAGTCGAATCTTCAAAGGAGCGTCGGGAATCATCTCTGGCTCTATGTTCGGCTCTGTCGCTGTTTCAGCTTTGTCATCAGCATCGTTGGCTTCCCCTTTGTCGAGCGACTTATATAGGGTAGCATCAGTGAAGTAGGCTTCGACTCCCTTGAAAGGGTCAATGTCCGCGGACTCTGTCCGGATGATGTCGTTAGTGGACACATACTTCATACATTGGTGGAGTGTAGATGGCACCACCATGTACTCATGCAGCCACGGGCGACCCAGCAGGAGGTTGTAGTTGACGTCGGCGTCCACGACATAGCAAGTCACCTCGGTTCGAAGGTTATCGATATGACATTTCAGCCGTATTTTGCCCAGCGATTCACTTTTGCTAGCATTGAAACCGCTGATTGTAGTATTGGAGGGCACCAGACAGTACATCAGGATCCCCAGTGTTGACAGCAGAGTCCTAGGGATGATGATGAGGGAAGACCCTGGATCAATCTGAATTCGCTTCACCTTGATGGAACCCACATACCCTGTGTAGTACAGTGGCCTGTTGTGCTGGTTGTGCTTGAGTAGCATGTCTTGTTGGGTAAAGGTTATGTTGGGGATGATCTCATCCGCATAATGGCAGTGCGCACATGTGGTCGGAAGATCCTCAGGCTGCTTGACCTGACTGATGAAGGACTCCGCATCCTTCAAGGCTTCACAGAGAGCTTCGTGGGTGTCTTTGGAAAGACGAAGAAGCTCGTACAGAGATAAACGGGCAGGAGTACCGGCAAGTTGTGCCAGTATGTCAAAGTTGTGGGGCTTAGCCAGCCCCAAAGCATTTTTTTTTCGCAAAGGCTTGTCGAAACGGGCCGCTACGTGCTTATGTTTATTAGCTGCTGGAGGTCTGGATAGGCCCCCTTCCTGGTCAGCAGGGGTAGTACAAGGAGGCACTACCTCGATGGCAGCTTCGTCAGGTTGGGCGTTCTGCTGTGAACGCATTTGTACATGAAGTGCCTCTTCCACGGAGGAAGAGACCATGCGACAAGGCTTGATCTACTTGCCCTTAGCTTTGAAGGTAGAGCGTACCCTCGGTTGAGTAACTTCGGAGACGAGATCGGGGTGAACCCATAAGATCTCTCCCCGAGATGTGGTGAGTGGGATGAGTCCACTCACGTTGTCACGAGTAGGTGGTAGGTTGACCACCTCCATTGTCGCCTTTGGGATGGGGACGACGCCATCTTGTGTTATGGTTGGCGGCAAGGTGCCGAATTGGAGCGACACCAGGTTAGCCGAGACTGTCTTCTCCTCGTAATCGACGGAGATGACATTCGCATTGATCATGCGCTGGATGTAGTTCTTGAGGACGTAGCAGTCCTGAGTTGAATGTCCTACAAACTGATGGTATCAACAGTACCTCGGATTCTCAACTCTCCCAACCTCGTCGAGACGCTTCGGGTCGGGCAATTTGATCTTATCATCCTGCTTCAGCATCTCGAAGAGTTGCAAGATGTCTTCATCGTTGAAGGAATAGACCTCCTTTGGTCTCGGCACAAACGGAGGCTTCTGAGTAGGTGCTTGTGCGCCTTTAGAGGCGTTGACAGTCAACGCCTGCTTTCCCTTTGTCTCACGTCCAGGGTTGTTGGCAGCAAGCCATTTTCCCTTATCTTCGAAAGCAAGGAAACTGACTCCCAGAAGGCGAGCATTGCATGCCTTCTTTTCAGCTGCTTCAGCCTCAATAATCAATGTCACAACCCGCACCCACTGTGAGGGTACGAGAACATAACAACGCGCAGCCTACGCCACAGTGTCGGCGGTAGAACGCTGTCCTAGGTCAATCATCTAACAATATAAAGGTACCTGTACAGTATATATGCTCCGAATGGAGGTGACATAACAGAACAGTCTCAATCACATCTAAGGCAGATGCAGAATAGTAAAGGTAGATAGAGAGATCAAAACCATAATGTAATACAAATGAGAGAGAGAAAATCTAAGTGTCTAAGATAACAACTCAAGAACATCCAGCTCAAAACGAGTCTCTAAATATAAACTACATCTCAGAACAACAACTGAAATTCAAATAACAATGCTGAAAGAAAAGCTAAAACCTAGCTATCTAGCCTAGACTATGGGAGTAGCATCCTGTACTGCAGCTGGGTCCTCCAGAGGAACCAGGTCGCAGGTGTCGTCTAATCCTGCTCCGTAATAGGTGGTACATAGGGCCTCCTCCTCATCCTCTGTAATATTTTCAACAGGTCCAGTCAGGACAGGAGCGAGTACAGTACATCTCAACAGATCATAGCAGGTTAGAAAATATAATCATGCAGTAAAGTAAGATACATGAACTGAAGAAATACAGTATGTAAACAGAGAGAGAACTGTAATAGAAATATCTACTATACATAGAGAACTAATAGTGACTAGTGAGTCAGAGTAAAATATAAACATGTGAATGGCATAGGAGATTCATGACTACAGCTAAGAGAGTGATTCATGACTACAGCTACTTGGATAATATTCACATGTCTATTTTTACTCCCCCATCCTCAATCAATACACAAAGATCTGTTCAAGTTATGTTAAGATTTGTGAAACTTCACATGGCTCATAAAATGAGTGATACGTGAAGGTGATTCATGATGGCTATATGAACATGAGAGTACATGTGTCACAAGCGATTCGTGAATCAGAGGAAGCATAGAGATACGTGATGATTCGTAAAACGCACAAAAAATGCAATATTCGATGCTCCCGAGGGGGATAATATCTCATGAAAAGATCCATATAGTACCAATCCGTGTGACCAACGTGACAGTATCAAGTAAAGTAATTTAAAGCAGGAAAATAATTCTAAACAGGATATGAAATGATCAGAGAAAGTACTCACCTGCTATCTGAATGTCCAAGATAAATATACTGTCCGAGGAGTGGTGTCTGGCTCCTAATCAGAACAGTACAAGTCACAACAAGTCTAAAATGATAAAAATAAAGCTCTACTATGCATTCTACATGAGTCTAGGTCAAACTAGGTCAAAGTCAACTCTTGGTCAACCATGGTCAACCAAGAAGTCAAACCTAGGTCTAGCAAGTCTAACTAGGCTTAACTAGTCTAACTGACACACCATAGGCTATAGGCTATATCATGCCTATTAGCCAATCACAATTCATGACAACCTGACAATACCTATATCTAATACATGACACATGTATATATATTACACAACCATAATATATATATATATATATATATATATATATATATATATATATATATATATATATATATATATATATATATATATATATATATATATATATATATATATATATATATATATGCACATGTATATGATACTAGTATATATTCTAATATAACCTATACACCCATTGTGTATCTATACTAGATACCTATATATAATACACAACTTATCATATAAAAAAAAAAAAAAAAAAAAATATATATATATATATATATATATATATATATATATATATATATATATATATATATATATATATATATATATATATATATATATATATTACCTACATTACATATATACATATATTACATAGGAATTTGGATATATAGAGAGGAATAGAAATAGAGAGTGAGTGAGTGAAACTGTCCACATGAGTGTGTCAGGAATTGCAATGTGTGTTTAATGAAATTGCATATGTGTGTGTGATAAGAGGAATGTGTGTATACATGATTTCTTGTGTGTGTGTGTAGGGTGAATGAGGGGAACATGGGTTAAAAGAAAAATGAAATTCTGCAATCATAATAAGAGGGAACCAATCTTAACCTTAGGTTTATAAGAACTCAGATTTTTGAGTTCACAACATCAATCAAGGCAATCTCAGATTTCATAAAACAGTCCAATATTCTCAGATTCTTTGTGTGCAGGACACGTATGCAGTGACATAACAAGGACTGAAACATGTGTGTCATTAGTGCAGGAATGACAGGGAATGTGTGTGGTTTATGTGACAGTGCAACTGGAATGGAAACTAATTCTCAGGAAGAGTGCCATAGTGAATTGTTCTCAGGTTTAACATCAATCAGTTAAATACTAATGAAGTTCTCAGATTTCAGGATTTGAAATTGACAGTGACAATGCTAACATGTAAATTGGTTTCAGATTTCAGGAAAAAGGAAAAAGAAATCAAACATTAAAACCTACACTTATTCATGTTTGCATTAACTCAGTCCTTGAGTTCACACATCAAGAATTCAGAGTCCTATCTCAGTTTTCAGAACTCAGCTCTTGAGTTCAACATAATCATTCAATAGAGAGTCCTATTCAACTGAAATTGAGATTAAACTCAGGTTATATACATCCTAACAGTCCTAAACATGATATTAATTGTGTAGTAGATCCAAAACATAATATAATACATGCTATGTTCATTTAATAAAATTCGACAGGAAGAAACAGTGGAACATGCACTGATACTCATACAGTATCAAAAATAGGAATACAAATCATACAGTTCAACCTTGTAAACCTTCTAAAGCTGAGAATTTAATCTAAACCATGTTGTCAAATATTTAGGTAATCAAACATAACTAATACTTAACATTTAATCAAGAAATTTAGTGAAGGATATTACAAGAACAGTGATTTATCTCACTGATATCTCAGTGCATCAGAACATAGTGGGAAATTCCCATTCGACTATAAAACTCATCTAATAATCCATAAAAAGGGTTGGTAAATGATATCAAATGTGTGCACGTGTCATACCTTCAGTTTCGTGTCCACAAACACTAGATACAAGTGTCCAGACCATTGCACATGCGCACACGAGACTGCACGAGCTCGGTTGGCATGTGCACGTGTCTGTACGTACACAACATGCCACCAAGTGACACGAGACTTGGGGAGTGTCGTGTCAGACACTGCCCCAAGCTCCACGTCCAATGGCACGTGCCCACGTGCCTTGGGCAGCCCGCACGAGCACGCTGGTAGCAGGGGATCTACAGTGCTCGTGCACGCATGCGTGTACCCGTGTGTGCACGTGTCCATATCGATACGACACGATACATAAACTACCTCAGTGAATCAAAATCGTGTAAGTGACACAAAAACCTAAATTCCTATTCAAACATAATTTGAAAATTTGAACGAAATGCCAGGGCATTTCGTCGAACACCTGCGCATGCCACTGATTCGTGTCCGATGCACGTACAGGACACAAAAAATAGGAAATCCTATACCTACAGAATCAGGACACCTAGGGCTAGATGAATATGCAATTTAAACCTAGTTTTAATGGGCGGAATAGAATGTACCTATGGGTGTTCTTCAACACAAAAAGTCTCTTCCAAGGAGTTCTTCAAAGTCACCCAAAATCCCCAAATTGATGCAAATCTGAGATTTGACTCCACCATCAGCAATAAAACATTGATTAGATCATAATGGAAGAAATCCCAATCAAAAAGGAGTCCTATTGATTAAACTAGGAAGGAATTTAATGGAGGCTTACATATTCCTTAAGAAAATGAAGAACTAATAAAGAAAGAGGCACAAATCCCCATAGAGACATTATATAGGCAAGGGGGGTCTTGGCTGGTCATAATAGTTAGGGTTAGGGTTTTTAGGATTCATCCTATGGCTAGGATTGAATCAAGGCTAATGGGTGGCCTATAACAATGGGTTCTATCCTAGTTTCTTGCAAATCACTTAACCATAACTAAACTTGACTTAACCCCTGAACCAAACCATCTAATTCTCATAGTGGCTCACTAAGTTAGTTATGACCCATCTAGGTTAGGTCCAATCTAGGTTAGGCTAACCAAAATCACAAGGTAATAATTATATTAGTATTTAAATCACATCATTCAATTAAATTATTTAAAAAAATTCCTAATAATATATATTAAATTTAAATAATTCAAAAATGACAAAAATACCCTCTAGACTAAAATGTACTAGTCAAACATCCTAATCACATGGCTAGGCTCTAAGGTTACACTAGTCAAACACCAAAATCATAAGTCATAACTTAAAATTGTTTAAAAATGATTAAAAATTACCAAAAATCATATTATCATTTAAATATCATAATTAAATAAATTAAAATATAGAATTTCAAAATTACCCTCATTTTAGAAACTGGATATTACAAGTCTACCCACCTTAGAAAAATTTCGTCCTCGAAATTAAAATGGTAGTAGTCTTCTAGGTCAAACACCCCACAATCAAAGTCTCAAACATACCGTCAGATAATCATATGCATCTGTCCGAAATCATGATACTCAGAATCTTCATCATGCTAGTGAGCAAGGCTACGATAATCACAGAGTCCTCGACTAAGGTACATACCTCTAGAGTTATGGTATTTAAAATTTTTGCATTGCTGCATGCTTGGCAGCAAAAATCTTAAATTCCCACAACTGAGAAATACATCCAAAATCTGACTATGTGTCCTCACTATGCCAGCTATCATGACTACAGAAGACTCTAGATTCCATAACTTAGGCGACCTAGCCCATACGACTTATCTCGGAAGAAAACCAAATCGAAACTAAATGCCAGATCAAAATATATTAACAGATAAGGAAGCAGATAAGAACAGATGGAATTGAATTTCAAGATAGATATAATGAGGCAAGGTGGGAATAGAATCGAAAAGAACAGAACCTGTAAGCACCTCTCCCACTGCCTGAGCATCCTCGACTGTCATGGCGTAAGCTCGCCCCTGCTGACCTCCTCCAGCCTGATGCTGATACTGCACAAATCACTGCTGCTGTGTCGGTAACGGTCCCCGCTGCTGACCTACCGGAGCCTTGGCTCCTCCTCCTCGTGCTGTGTCTATGTACTGGGAACACTCCCTCAGCTGGTGGTCCGCTGCTCCACATAGTAGGCACCTGCCCAGCCTCTTCCTGCACTCACCCCATCCATGTCCCGGCTTCTTGCAGTAGGGGCAACAGACTGCCTGCTGTCTGGGTGCCAGATGCTGTCTGGGCTGCTGCTGCTGAAGAAGTACATCCGAAATCACCAGACTCGGCTCATGCCTCACTGCTGGTGGGGCTCCTCCAAAAGCTGTCGAAACGCCTACCCCAGCTGGCATGACTGGGGCAGCGGTACCAGGGGCTGGCTGCTGAGTATGAGAGGTGGCAGACCTCTCATCGGCGTCCCCCTGGCCCTGGCGATGCGATCTCGTCTCAACCATCCTGGAGACACAGATCAAGAAACAATTGCTGAGAATGAGTCAAAATATCAAGGGAGGACAATTATATTCAAGGGAGACAATAAGCAGCAAAATGTAGATATACGGAATCTGAATAAGAGTTTTTCCTATTGTGATTAAGTACCTTCAAAAATATCCTAATCCTACTGCAGGCTGTAGTGATACTCTAGTTCGAATACCACTACATAAACTCGACCTGCATGGGCCACCACTAAAAATGTGTCACGACCCGCACCCACTGTGAGGGTACGAGAACGTAACAAATACCTGTACAGTATATACACTCCGAATGGAGGTGACATAACAGAACAGTCTCAATCACATCTAAGGCAGATACAGAATAGTAAAGGTAGATAGAGAGATCAAAACCACAATGTAATACAAATGAGAGAGAGAAAATCTAAGTGTCTAAGATAACAACTCAAGAACATCCAGCTCAAAACGAGTCTCTAAATATAAACTACATCTCAGAACAACAACTGAAATTCAAATAACAATGCTGAAAGAAAAGCTAAAACCTAGCTATCTAGCCTAAACTATGGGAGTAGCATCATGTACTGCAGTTGGTTCCTCCAGAGGAACCAGGTCACAGGTGTCGTCTAATCCTGCTCCGTAATAGGTGGTACATAGGGCCTCCTCCTCATCCTCTGTAATATTTTCAACAGGTCCAGTCAGGACAGGAGCGAGTACAGTACATCTCAACAGATCATAGCAGGTTAGAAAATATAATCATGCAGTAAAGTAAGATACATGAACTGAAGAAATACAGTATGTAAACAGAGAGAGAACTGTAATAGAAATATCTACTATACATAGAGAACTAATAGTGACTAGTGAGTCAGAGTAAAATATAAACATGTGAATGGCATAGGAGATTCATGACTACAGCTAAGAGAGTGATTCATGACTACAGCTACTTGGATAATATTCATATGTCTATTTCTTCTCCCCCATCCCCAATCAATACACAAAGATCTGTTCAAGTTATGTTAAGATTCGTAAAACTTCACATGGCTCATAAAATGAGTGATACGTGAAGGTGATTCATGATGGCTCTGTGAACATGAGAGTACATGTGTCACAAGCGATTCGTGAATCAGAGGAAGCATAGAGATACGTGATGATTCGTGAAATGCACAAAACATGCAGTATCCGATGCTCCCGAAGGGGATAACATCTCATGAAAAGATCCATATAGTACCAATCCGTGTGACCAACGTGACAGTATCAAGTAAAGTAATTTAAAGCAGGAAAATAATTCTAAACAGGATATGAAATGATCAGAGAAAGTACTCGCCTACTATCTGAATGTCCAAGATGAATATACTATTCGAGGAGTGGTGTCTGGCTCCTAATCAGAACAGTACAAGTCACAACAAGTCTAAAATGATAAAATAAAGCTCTACTATGCATTCTACATGAGTCTAGGTCAAACTAGGTCAAAGTCAACTCTTGGTCAACCCTGGTCAACCAAGAAGTCAAACCTAGGTCTAGCAAGTCTAACTAGGCTTAACTAGTCTAACTGACACACTATAGGCTATAGGCTATATCATGCCTATTAGCCAATCACAATTCATGACAACCTGACAATACCTATATCTAATACATGACACATGTATATATATTACACAACCATAATATATATATATATATATATATATATATATATATATATATGCACATGTATATGATACTAGTATATATTCTAATATAACATATACACCCATTGTGTATCTATACTAGATACCTATATATAATACATAACTTATCATGTATATATAGATTGTTAAGTATACATTACATATTTACCTACATTACATATATACATATATTACATAGGAATTTGGATATATAGAGAGGGATAGAAATAGAGAGTGAGTGAGTGAAACTGTCCATATGAGTGTGTCAGGAATTGCAATGTGTGTTTAATGAAATTGCATATGTGTGTGTGATAAGAGGAATGTGTGTATACATAATTTCTTGTGTGTGTGTGTAGGGTGAATGAGGGGAACATGGGTTAAAAGAAAAATGAAATTCTGCAATCATAATAATAGGGAACCAATCCTGACCTTAGGTTTATAAGAACTCAGATTTTTGAGTTCACAACATCAATCAAGGCAATCTCAGATTTCATAAAACAGTCCAATATTCTCAAATTCTTTGTGTGCAGGACATGTATGCAGTGACATAACAAGGACTGAAACATGTGTGTGTCATTAGTGCAGGAATGACAGGGAATGTGTGTGGTTTATGTGACAGTGCAACTGGAATGGAAACTAATTCTCAGGAAGAGTGCTATAGTGAATTGTTCTCAGGTTTAACATCAATCAGTTAAATACTAATGAAGTTCTCAGATTTCAGGATTTGAAATTGACAGTGACAATGCTAACATGTAAATTGGTTTCAGATTTCAGGAAAAAGGAAAAAGAAATCAAACATTAAAACCTACACTAATTCATGTTTGCATGAACTCAGTCCTTGAGTTCACACATCAAGAATTCAGAGTCCTATCTCAGTTTTCAGAACTCAGTTCTTGAGTTCAACATAATCATTCAATAGAGAGTCCTATTCAACTGAAATTGAGATTAAACTCAGGTTATATACATCCTAACAGTCCTAAACATGATGTTAATTGTGTAGTAGATCCAAAACATAATATAATATATGCTATGTTCATTTAATGAAATTCGACAGGAAGAAACAGTGGAACATGCACTGATACTCATACAGTATCAGAAATAGGAATACAAATCATACAGTTCAACCTTGTAAACCTTCTAAAGCTGAGAATTTAATCTAAACCATGTTGTCAAATATTTAGGTAATCAAACATAACTAATACTTAACATTTAATCAAGAAATTTAGTGAAAGATATTACAAGAACAGTGATTTATCTCACTGATATCTCAGTGCATCAGAACATAGGGAGAAATTCCCATTCGACTATGAAAACTCATCTAATAATCCATGAAAAGGGTTGGTAAATGATATCAAATGTGTGCACGTGTCATACCTTCAGTTTTGTGTATACAAACACTTGACACAAGTGTCCAGACCATTGCACACGCGCACACGAGACTGCACGAGCTCGGTTGGCCTGTGCACGTGTCCGCACGCACACGACATGCCACCAAGTGATACGAGACTTGGGGAGTGTCGTGTCAGATTCTGCCCCAAGCTCTACGTCCAATGGCACGTGCCCACGTGCCTTGGGAAGCCCGCACGAGCACGCTGGTAGCAGGGGAGCTATAGTGTTCGTGCACGCGCACGTGTACCCGTGTGTGCACGTGTCCATATCGACACGACACGACACAGAAACTACCTCAGTGAATCAAAATCGTGTAAGCGACACAAAAACCTAAATTCCTATTCAAAAATAATTTGAAAATTCGAACGAAATGCCCTTTGTGGCATTTCGTCGAACACCTGCGCATGCCACTTATACGTGTCCGATACGGACACGTACAGGACACAAAAAATGGGAAATCCTATACCTACAGAATCAGGACACCTAGGGCTAGATGAATATGCAATTTAAACCTAGTTTTAATGGGTGGAATAGAATGTACCTATGGGTGTTCTTCAACACAAAAAGTCTCTTCCAAGGAGTTCTTCAAAGTCATCCAAAATCCCTAAATTGATACAAATCTGAGATTTGACTCCACCATCAGCAATAAAACATTGATTAGATCATAATGGAAGAAATTCCAATCAAAAAGGAGTCCTATTGATTAAACTAGGAAGGAATTTAATGGAGGCTTACCTATTCCTTAAGAAAATGAAGAACTAATAAAGAAAGAGGCACAAATCCCCATAGAGACATTATATAGGCAAGGGGGTCTTGGCTGGTCATAATAGTTAGGGTTAGGGTTTTTAGGTTTCATCCTATGGCTAGGATTGAATCAAGGCTAATGGGTGGCCTATAACAAAGGGTTCTATCCTAGTTTCTTGCAAATCACTTAACCATAACTAAACTTGACTTAACCCCTTAACCAAACCATCTAATTCTTATAGTGGCTCACTAAGTTAGTTATGACCCATCTAGGTTAGGTCCAATATAGGTTAGGCTAACCAAAATCACAAGGCAATAATTATATTAGTATTTAAATCACATCATTCAATTAAATTATTTAAAAAAATTCCTAATAATATATATTAAATTCAAATAATTCAAAAATGACAAAGATACCCTCTAGACTAAAATGTACTAGTCAAACATCCTAATCACATGGCTAGGCTCTAAGGTTACACTAGTCAAACACCAAAATCATAAGTCATAACTTAAAATAGTTTTAAAATGATTAAAAATTACAAAAAAATCATATTATCATTTAAATATCATAATTAAATAAATTAAAATACAAAATTTCAAAATTACCCTCATTTTAGAAACTGGGTGTTACAATCAATGAGCTCCAGACGGGTGGAGGAGTGGAGTTGAGCCAGAGCTTGATCGCAGGAAGCATATTCATGCTGCAGGAGGAGATGAGTGCATGTTCTGGCATGCCCGGGGGCAGTCTGAAGCAGGCTTATCGAAAACATTCGATAAATGCTCGAACCGTCTCTTTCTCCTTTTGACGCACCTCTATCAGGGACGTCATTGTCGTGTCTTTCCCTCCGTCGTAGAAACGATCGAGGAAGAGACGTGTCAAGTCGTCGAAGGAAGATATAGAGTTGTCAGGAAGACTGCAGTACCAGTCGTGAGCTACTCCTTTCAGTGCCCCGACAAACAGGCTGGTGAGTAGCGCATCTTCCTTCGGAAGATGTCCCATTTTAGACTGGAAGTACGTCAGATAACGGCGTGGAGAGTCCTTCCCGTCATATGGCGTCAATGTTTGTGGTTTATACTTGGGAGGATAAACCACTTTGTTCCATTCGAGGGGGTATGGTTGCGGGATCCCCATCTTCTGGCGCTCCTCCTGTCTGTTCTTCGACTCAAAGCGCTCACACAAGTCCCTGATCATCTCCACCATGTCTTCCGTGGAGCTGGGAGTCGGAGAAGGTGGTACAGTCTGGAGCTTTACATTTGAAGGTTCTGACACTCGCGGTACTTTGCGGCAATCGATATTCAAGGATGCCAGTTGAAGGGGCACACTTGATTCCCTGTTGACTCCTGGGTCAGGATTAGTGGAAGGTGCTCTGGCCAAAGCTGACCGTATCTCAAACACTGCTTGAGTCAGTGTTTATATGGAGGCAGAGAGGGTTTTGAGTCCTCCCTCTAAGGTATCCATGTGCTGAACGAGATCTATTGGTGGCGCATCTGACTCCGTATCACCACCTCCCATCATGTATACTGTCATGACGTGACTGGAAGTGGATGGATCGGTTGAAGCTTCACTTTCAGCCTCGCTCTCTTTAGAAGAGGAACTCCCCCCGGAGCTTCGTCTTGGCTACCCCCAGCTATGTTCTGGAGGACATCTTCGTCTTTGGAAGGAGCATCCGCAAGGGCCTGACTACCCCCATCTTTGTTCTGGAGGATGCCTTCATCTTCGGGATGAAGATCCACAGGGGCTTGACTACCTCCAGCTATGTTCGGGAGGCTAACTTCGTCTTCGGAATGAAGATCCATAGGGGCTTGACTACCCCCAGCTTCCTCTGAAATCTTCTTTCTCCCTCGGGTGCCCTCAAACACTCCTGAGGACGGGATAATCGTCTTAGTCTTCCTCGGCTGGCTCTTAGATGAGGACAAAGTCGAGGAGCTGCTAGTCGCCTTTCGAATTGATGGAGAGTTGGAGACTACGTTACAAGAAGCAACCTGTAGTTCTGGCTTCTCTTCAGTTGACAACTTCTTTCCGAGGTGATGTTGAAGAGGTGTTGATGATTACAACCGCTGGAACACAGACTGCCTTGGTGGGATTGTTGTCTTGCAACAACAGTTGATGGTGACTACAGCACAGGTGTGTCCTGTGAGGGGTGCATTGTGCTTGTCAGTTGACTCTCCTGATCGGCGTTTGTGAGTGATCACGTTACGCAGATCGTTGGAGGAGAGTGCCACTTTCACACCCCCATTAGGCGCATGGCAAGATCAAACACCGGGGTGGTCAGATGAATGTTGCACCCCCTGATCCGACGTAAAAGATGCGCCCAAATCAATAGTGGAGGAGCAATATTAAAAGTGACGAGAACCAGCCTCAGACGCACAACTAATGTAGGCGCGGGGGTTCAAGACCACTGAGTTTGCCTTACACGACTTGGTTGCGAACGCAGCAGAAGCGCCCAAGTGTGACAAGGACTTTGAAGGTCGGCTCGTTCGTGGCGCAGAAGCACCCGAGTCAACCTTGTACAGTTTACCATTGGCGGCGTGTATTATTGTGAGCGCATGCCTCTGGCTCACTGCTGGCATAACACGTTCAAGGCGTATGGCCCGTGCTGCCTTGGACTTCTTCGTACCAGCCCGCTGGGGCGCATAGTACTCAGAGTCCAAATTCTCCTCGCCATGACAGCTAGTGAGTCTGTCAAAGACAGATGCCTTCTGTGGCACATCAGAGTTAATGCGCATGGCGTTAGCTGTACCCCTGCTCCGTCGACGCATCTTCCTCGTCTGAGAGGAAGAAAGTTGGGGAATGTGGTCGGCCCCACGCTTCTCTGAGAGATGTGCTGCATCGGTGGGCGCATCTTGGCTGCTGAGGACGTTAGCGGGAAGGGTAGGCTGCATCGGCGCGTCTTCTTCGATGGTGGTGCCAGGAGCGTCGACCTTGCGCACCCAGGCTTGGCGAGTCTTCTTCGGCTTCGACAGCCACTTCGAAAGACTTGTACTGCCTTCAGAGATGAACTCCTCATACGCCTATTGATTGAGGCGTACGATCAGCATCTTGTGGAAGGAGCCGACCTTCACGTCATCAGATTGCGATACAGCTTTCTCGGTGGAGGAGAAAGAGGTCCCCAGTAGATTCGCCAGCTTGTTTGCCATTAAAATCTTTTGATTACAAATTTCAATTACAAACAGAACAGTATTACAATATAGGAGTTAGATGTAGTCCTAGGAGTATACTTTTGTTTATCTGGGTTCCTGTGTCGATGGAGCGAGTGGTAATGCGTTGACTCCGTTGACGATCTGACGAAGGTTCTCGGTTCTCTGAAGGTCTGAGTTGCTCTGGATGCTGGAGCTTGCAGAGAGGAAGAAGACGTTGAGTGTCTGTATCTGCCTCTCTTACTGTGTGTGTGAAGGTCTCCGAAAGAAGGAAATGATCCCTCTATTTATAGCTTGCAGGCTGGCTGCTCATGCGCGCATGTGTAGGATGCACCTGTACGTGGGGATGCCACGTGGTTGAAGCTGCGGGAGGCGCATGGATGATGCACCATCATTTGTGGGTTGAATCCTTCATGCTGTATTTGTGGGTTGGCACGTAGCAGGGGAGAGAATCTTTCAGTTGCTGAGATCTTGGGTGATTAGCACCCCTTCATAGGGTGAACTGAGTCAAAGGACACGTGGTGCGTGTCGTTAGCTCAAAGATCTCGGATTTAGTGTAGAGTAATCTGATAGGATGTGCCTGAAATTGGGCGCATGAGAAGACTTTGGCTCGCAACCTTCAGGAGTTACGAACCAGTCTGGGCGCATGGCTTTTGTGGCACATACGAGGCTTCAGTAGCGACTTAACCTCTGTCTTTAGGGATCAGAGGAAAGTCTGAAGCGCATGGCTCTTGAAGCGTATGCAGAGATTTGAGCGCATGGCTGCGGAGGCGCATGTGAATGGTTGGGCGGCCACGTGACTTGTAACCGCCGGAAGAGAGTAATGATGACGCTGGCGTCGGCGATGCTTCGTTTTCTGCAAAAGCTACCAACGGTTCAGTCCTCGGGGGACGTGCTGCCAACTCTGTCACTCTGGCATTAATTTTTTGATGGGGTGACGCGTCGATTTGGCGCACGGGTCCATGTTGATTAGGACGCATGGATCTGTGCTTTGTTGGGCGCATCCATACGGGGCGTTTGGTACTGACGGGCGCGTCTGTACGATGCGCGGTATCTGACCGACGCATCCGTTTTACATGACGCATCTTTATTGGTCCGACTGTTGAGTTCTTCAAGTGCTTTAAATAGCCGTTTTGACTTTGCTGAATTCGAAGAGGCAAATTCATCATCATAAATACAAGTTCATTGTACTAACTTCGGAAAGGTTGCCACTTGGCGCATGGGTTTGATTTGCCCTGGCCTATAAATAGCAACAGTTTGAGAGAGTTTTGTTGTCTCCCCCTTGACTTCTCGATGAAGATGGATTCGACCGATCCTCCTCCTTGGCAAGACGTTGTAATGTGGGTGATGGTTCTCCTTGTTCGAAGAAGCTTCGACGGTGAACTCCTTTAAAAGACTGAGATTCATCGAGTTGGAATGGACATAGCAGTTTATGTTCGAGCCACTTGCTGGTAGTATTCTTCTACGAGACGACATCGAGTGCCAAGTTGAATGCATGGTAAAGTCTTCAATTGGCATCATGTTTCTGAGACGATGTCGGACATGCACAACATGTTGCAACTGCTAGAACACAGACTGTCTTGGTGGTGGAGCCACTGTCTTGCGGCCGCAGCAGTTGATGGCGACCGTAGCACAAGTATGTCCCGTGAGGGACGAGTTGTGCATGATGGTCGTCTCTCCCGATCTACGTCTGTGAGTGATCACATTACGTAAATCATGTGAGATGTTGACACTTGTACCCTCTTCAGACGCATGGCAAAGCCAAGCGTCAGGGTGAGTGTATGAGTGACACTCGTACCTTCTTCAGGCGCATGGCAAAGCCAAGTGTCAGGATGAGTGTATGAATGACACTTGTACCCTAATCAGGCGCATGACAAAGCCAAGCGTCAGGGTGAGTGTATGAATGACACTCGTACCCTAATCAGGCGTATGGCAAAGCCAGCGTCAGGGTGAGGGTATGAGTGATGTGCCACATTTACACCCCCATCAGGCGCATGGCAAGGCCAAGCGCCAGGGTGATCAAGTGAATGTTGTTCTCCCTGATCCAGCGCATAAGGCGTGCCCAGATCAATAGTGAGAGAATCACATTTATAGTGACTTGAACCAGCCTCAGACGCATAACCAATGTAGGTGCGAGGGTTCAAGACCACAGAATTTGCCTTGCATGACTTGGTTGGGAACGCAGCAGATGCGCCCAAGTGAGACAAGGACTTTGAGGGTCGGCTCGTTTCTGGCGCAGAAGCACCCGAGTCAACTTTGTACAGCTTACCATAAGCAGCACGTATGATTGTGAGCGCATGCTTCTGGTTTGCCGTTGGCATAGCATGTTTGAGGTGCATGGCCCATGCCGTCATGGAGTTCTTCGTACTAGCCCACGAAGGCGCATAGTACTCAGAATCCAACTTTTTTGTGCCTTGACAGCGAGTGAAGAACTTGCAGCCAACCCAGAAGAAGAAAAGAACTACTGCAACTTTTTGTGGCTCGAACGGACTCCCTGGATGACGGGCTCCCTTTTCTTTATTTATTTTGGTGCCCTTTTCAAAGGAGGCAAGAGGGCTCTATATATAGAGTGGAATGAGACCTCTCTTCTTCTCCTTTCCGATGTGGGATTAAAAGTAATATTCCTCCTTTTTCATGCTTCTACAAGCCTTTCTGAATCTGTCAAACCAGGCTCGAGGAGATTGCTTGAGCCCGTATAGCGACTTCTTTAGTTTACACACTTTACCATGCGACGTCCCTCCGTCTGATTCTGTCGCATAGCACCCTGGCAGGGGTTCCATGTATACTTCTTCTTGCAAGTCCTCATGGAGAAAGACATTCTTCACATCTAACTGATATAGCTTCCACCCATAGTTTGCTGCAATGGAAACCAGAGTTCTCACCGTGCCCATCTTTGCTACTGGGGCAAACGTCTCATCATAGTCGATGTCATATGATTGTGTGTATCCTTTTACAACCAACCTCGCCTTGTACCGCTCTACTTTTCTTTCTGGAGTCTCCTTCACTGTGTACACCCATTTGTATCTCACAGCTTTCTTCCCTTTGGGTAATGGAACCAGCTCCCATGTCTTATTGTTCTCTAGTGCCCCAAGTTCTTCCATCATAGCGGCTTTCTACCTTGGATCTTTCTTTGCTTCCTGCCAACACTTAGGCAAGGAAGTAGAGTCTAACGATGCAATGAAGGCTCGATAATTCGGAAAAATGTTAGAATAAGACAAGAAGTTGGCAATATCATGTTCATAATCATCATACCGACTAGGAGCCTTACCCGTATTGATGCGAGAAGATCTCCTTAAGGGAGAAATAGGTGGTGGAGAGATCATATCATCCGAGTCAGAGAGATCCGTATCAGAATCAGAGTGATTCAGTGCGGGGGCAACATCTTCAAGAGTTGGGGCAAGAGTAGACGAGGGACTTGGTATAGTAGGCACTGGACAGGGACTTGGTACAGTAGGCACTGACGCAAAGTACTGGACTTCTGCAGCTCTTTTTCCCTTGTCTGCTTCTTCCCCTGCGTAACATATGTATCTTCTTCTTCATTCTCCGTATCGGAGTCACTGCTCTCGCCTCCTTTTATCTATTTTTTCACGACCGGGTACGGGACTGATCCGACTACCACGTTTGGACTTATTATCTTCCCCTTATGTCTAAGACCCGCTGTGATAGATGTGTCACCAAACGCTGAAACTTCATCTGAACCATAGTATGGTTCCTGCTCTCTGAATGTAACGTTCATACTTACAAACAGCTTTCGCTCAACTGGGCTCCAATATGTATATCCCTTCTGAGTCGTCGTATACCCGACAAAGACACACTTAACCGCTCTAGGATCCAGTTTGCCAACTCCTGGCCTATTATCTTGGACAAAACACACACACCCAAATACTTCGGTGGAACAATGTACGTTGTTGCACCAGTAAGCATCTCCAACGGTGTCTTCCAGTCCAATACCTGGGATGGCATTCTGTTGATGAGATAAGAGGCCGTCAATACAGCCTGCCCCCATAAGTGTTTCGGGACATTCATAGCCAGCATTATCGTCTGTGCGACCTCCAACAGGTGCCTGTTCTTCCGTTCGGCCACACCATTTTGTCCCGGTGTATAGGCACATAAAGTTTTATGTAGTATTCCATGAGTAGATAAATACTCAGTAACCCTCTTATTAGTACACTCCGTCCCATTGTCAGACCGTAGACACTTAATTTTGGCGGTATATTGTGTTTCCATCCGGCGATGAAAATCTCGAAAAGCCTCAAAGATGTCACTTTTATTCTTCATAAGGTAGACCAGTGTCACGGGGGTATAACAGTCAATAAAAGTGACGAACCATCGAAAATCGTTAATACCGGTTGTAGGATAAGGGCCCCATACGTCCGAATGTATCATATCGAATGCAGCTGAACTCTTATTCTCCGAGCTCACATACGTGCTTCTGGTATATTTTCCTAGCTTACATATATTACAAAATAACTTCTCTTTATTAGCCCTTTGATATAAGGACGGATATATTCGACTAATAACTTTGAAGGAAGAATGCCTGACACGCTGGTGGTGGAGGAGCAATTCGTCTTCTACACTGCGACGTGAAGCGTCCGGTTGTGTGTCTGCAACAAAAGATGCCAATACTTTGTCCAGTCTGGTCCTGTCCAAGTACCATAGCCCCTTATGCCATGTGCCAGTCCCGAGTCGTCGTCCTGTCCCCTTCTCCTAAAATGTTACCTTAGGAATGTAAAAAAAAACAATATAGTTTAGATCTAGGATAATGGCACTAATAGATATAAGATTAATAGGAAAAGATGGAGCATATAAGACATTGGTGAGAGTGATGGAAGGGGTGCATGCGACAGTGCCTTTATCTATTACAGGTCTGGAGGTACCATCAGCAGTCTGAATGCTCTCCGGCGTCGGTAGGTAAATATAGTCCTGGAACTCACCGCAGGATCTCGTGACATGGCGAGATGCCCCAGAGTCCATAATCCAACCTGGCTGATGGACAGATGCAAGAGCATGCGCAGGTAAACCTGTACTTGTTTGGACAAAGCAAGTGATATGATCCTCCGAGGCAGATGAAGCCCCAGGAGTGACTTGACAGTCGTCTGAACCTAGCTTCGTGCCTTATAACCTCGCAAGGAACTCCCTCTCAAGAGGGGTTATTTCAGCCAGTTGGTTTTCTCTCCCTTCTTCCGCCAGATTTGCTTTGTGCCCTCCAAAATAATTCTCCTTTCTACCAGCATTTCCGCCTATACTACTAAGACGTCCTCCACGGCCTCGTCCACGATCACTCGACTGACTTCACAGGGGTTTAGGACAAAATCTGATGTAATGTCCGGAGTCACCATAGTTGTGGCAGACACCGCCCATAGAGGGAGGCTGATTGAATGCGGCAAGGGCAGACTTGTCAACAACAACTTGCTCTCCCTGGAAGTAGCCCTTGTTGGGCATCAACTTCAATCGAGCTTCTTCTTGCGCCATGGCAACTATGGCTTCTTCCAAGGATGGAAGCTGGGTTTGTGCTAGAAGAACATTCCTTCTCAGCTCAAACACAGGATTGACCCCCTTCAAAAACTTCATCATCCGCTTACGCGAAATATAATCCGGGAACATCTAAAAATATTTTACAAATGCTGGTTCGACCTATGCATCTTCCATCCCAAGAGGATCATAGTGATCCAGATCAGACCAGTACTTCTTCAACTGAGCTGCGTACTCAGAGATGGTACGTTCATCTTGTGCCACCCTATCGAGTTCATCCTGAAGTTAGAAGACCCGTATAGGGTTGCCCGAGCCTGAATACATATCCTTCAAAGTCTGCCATATATCAGCAGCAGCATCTATCGCCTCTACATTGCCCGACACCTGGTCGGTCAATAAGGCTGTCAACCACCCAGCCACTACGTTGTTGACAATCTCCCAAACTGCAAACTCCTTTGAGGAGGGGTCGACTACTGCCTTGGTTTGGCCATTAACATAGCCAACCAAGCCACGTCCTTTCAGCGTCCGTATCGCCTGCCGCGACCACTTCAAGTAGTTGGACGTTCCTTCCAACTTTGTCTCCAGCTTTTCTTTTCCATTTTGTAGGGTGACGGATCCACATCAGTATGGGTCACACGTGGGGTCGCCTCGGTTAATCTCTTTGATAAGATATCATCAACCAAGGCCTTCATCTCTTCTGCCGTTAGTTTACCACCGATTGAATCTATGGCGTCTTCAACTGTGATTCGTCGTCGTCTTCGTCGTCGTCAAAGTCTTCAACAGAGACTTGACGAATGCGCTGTGAACTTGGCCAACACCGGCGCATACATGTAGATCCCGATATAAAAATTGGGGATGGAAAATAAATACAACATTTGATAATTCTAGACGACAGAATCTAGGAACAGTTGATGCAAATAAAGCATTTGACTTTCATCTGTCTTCGAAATACGCCATTTTTCTTTCTTTTTTCCCTCTTTTTTTCTCTTTTTTTTTGAAAAGATGGCTAGGGTTAGGGTTTGGATGGGGATGGAGCGACTATGGTTAGGGTTAGGGTTTGGATGGGGCGGCTAGGGTTAGGGTTAGCATGTGCGAGGGGGGGTAGCAGCAGGTGGGGTGTAGCAGCAGGGGGGTTCGGCCGGGGGGTAGGCAATGGGGGGTTCGGTCATGGGGGGTCGGCAAGGGGGGGTCGGCCAGGTGGGGTGGGTCGGCAGGGAGGGGTTCGACCTGGGAGGGGTGTGAAAAAACAAAATTTGCAAGCACTTCCAAAGAAGGTGCAAAAACAAAAAAAAAATCGGGGGTGCTGCACAGCAGGTCCGGTGGGGGGGTCCGTGGGCGCTGCACAGCAGGTCCGGTGGGGAGGGGGTCCGGGGGAGCTGCACAGCAGGTCCGGAGGGGGGGCAGGTCCGGGGGCGCTGCACAGCAGGTCCGGGGGGGGCAGGTCCGGTGGCGCTGCACAGCAGGTCCGGGGGGGTGGAAGAAGGAAAAAAATTCTTTTTTTTTGTGTGCAAGTCCGGGGGTGGTGGAAGAAGGAAAAAAAAATTTGTGTGTGTGTGTGGAAGGGTTATGGCTCTGATACCAGGTAGAGAATAATAATGGGATGATTATATATATATATATATATATATATATATATATATATATATATATATATATATATATATATATATATATACTGCGTGGGACAGAATGAGGCGTCCACGTAGCAAACTCAGTGCACGGTCGTCGTACGACGGATCGGGGAATCGGCACCATTCGCCCACGGGTATAAGCGACAGGCCGACCACGCGGCCCGTCGTGCGGCGCTGCTGAGGGCGACGAGAAGACGTCCGCCATAAACGATCGCAGGCTCGATCGTAAGGGCGTTGGCGATTGTCGCCAATATGCGCGTCGTGCGCATAGAACGGGCGGCTGGGCGGAATCGGTAGTCGCAGTCGGCAGGAAATCAGTGGCCGTCGTACGGATGGTCACCCTTAGTCGTCGAGGGCGTCTCTTCGGCGTCGTGGGCAAAGCGAGGTGTTGAGTAACTGCCGTCGAAAGACGGTATGCTGCCGAGCGGAGCTCTAGAGCGCGCGGAGTGCGCGAGGTGCGTGTGCACGGCGATGATGACAAGGCCAACGGACTACGACCGCACTCCAAAAGTCGTTCCATACGACAGGCCAAGAATCGTGTGCGTGGGACACACGATTATACCGAGCCCGCACGCGTGGAAAATATATATATATATATATATATATATATATATATATATATATATATATATATATATATATATATATATATATATATATAAACTAAATTTTATATATAGGCATAATTATTACAATTTTAGAAAAATATATTTTATATATTTAGACATAATTTTAAGTATTTCCTGTGTTTTTTTAGAAAATTTGGAATTAAATGAAATAATAGCCACCCTTGTTGGCTGATTTACCTGCAAGAGATAATGTTTCTTCTTTTACATGTTTTTACAACTTTATTATGCTTTTATACATTTTGGTGGGTATTTTTTGTTCAATTTTGATTTGCTAAATTGATTGAAAAGGAGACCCCGATGTCGATATTGGACAGTATCTATATCAGTATCGGTCGGGACATATCAAGCCATATCGGTACCGGCCGATACTGCAAACTATGGTTTGGGGAGGTAAGGTACGTGATGGTGGACACCAGTGAGAGAGAAGTAGAGGAGGATGTTCTTGCCCACAAGTTCCGAAATTTGAACATGATAACAATGTTGGAGGACAAGTCACTTTCCTTATCGACTTTCTATACTAAATAAGTATATCTAAGGGAACTGCCAGAATATTATAATAAGCTGTATTCCTAATAACAAGCAATTACAAGTACCCTTTTGAAACTTTTATCTTCAAATAGTAACTTCAAGATACTACCATGGTCTCAAGGGAAACCATTTTCTCCATCGTGATGGCGGCCTCCATCCCCACGGAGACAGCCTCCTGGCCGTCGTAGAGGTGGCAGAAGTTGCGGATGAACTTGGACTTGTAGAGGGAGTCGGCGACAATCTCCATGCGGCGCATCCGCGCCATATCGCGGAAGAAGGAGAGGAGTTCGGCGGGGAAGGTGGCGACGGAGCGGGAGGGGGCTCGCAGTTGTGGCCGGTGAAGGGGACGGAGGTCTCGATGGTTAGGGTCTCGTCGGAGG
Organism: Iris pallida; assembly: GCA_029216955.1. Classification (NCBI taxonomy): domain Eukaryota; kingdom Viridiplantae; phylum Streptophyta; class Magnoliopsida; order Asparagales; family Iridaceae; genus Iris; species Iris pallida. Next base: position 5,068,822 of record JANAVB010020597.1, on the reverse strand, counting down.
TGGATGAGAAGGGACGGGAGAGGGGGCAGAGTAGGACGGAGGCCGTCGGCGAGCGGATCCGGTGGATGGCGGAGGCCATTTGGGGGCTACTAGGGGAAGGATCTATGTGTGAGAAATGGTACACGGGACGGAGGTGGGAGGTGTTAATGGGTGTCTTCGTCGACGCGGACTGCAGCTAAGTTGGCAGTCCTCCTTTATGTTAGGACTGCCAACAAGTTGGCAGTCCTCCTTTATGTGAGGACTGCCAACTTGCTGGTAGTCCTAGGACTGCCAACAAGTTGGCCGTCCTCCTTTATGTGAGGACTGCCAACTTGCTGGCAGTTCTAGGACTGCCACTAAGTTGGCAGTCCCACTTGCTGGAAAAAATTGGACTGTTCCCAAGTAAAAAAATGGATGGCAAACTTGTAATTTTTTTGAACATTTTGGTCTGTTTCCAAGTAAAAAGTATGGTGCCCTTAGAAAAAGCCATATACTAATGGTTTTTCAGTGGCACTCCGTGTAAATATGCCGAAACTCATGAACCTTACGTTAAAACTCAAAATGTTTCCAATACAGGAAAATATTCATGTTTTTGTCCTAAAGGTCAGGGTCACGGAAGACCACCAGGACCAGCTGACAATAGGGGTCAAAGGATAACCAAAATTAGTTCCAGGACAGGACAATCCAACCCTCCGGACCGGCCCTGTTAATTGGAACTCGTTTCTCAATCAACCCTCCGGGCCGGCCCAGGACACTTGATCACCTTAGCTCAGGTTGGAGTTTTCGTTCAGGATGGAACACTTGAGATTTAAGTCCTCCGAGTAAAACTCACGTTTCTTCAAAACTGTGTACGAAGGGTTAACAAAAGAACTTTAGAGATGTCTTCCAGCCCTTTCTTGGTGCCAAAAGCACGAGAATACCAATTAACCAACACCTTTAGTTTCTGTGTCTAAATACCAACCGACTAACACTTGAATCCTATTGTTCGGGTTCTTAAATCCATGTTGACAAACACCTCCTAGATTCCGAAGTTCATCGCCGCACTTCTATTTTAGCGTCTAATCGTTCTCTACTGTCATCGACCAACACAATATCGTGACCAAACATAATACAAGAATGAACCTCACCCTCGATAATGCCTTGTAATTGTATCCATAACTACACGAATCCAGATCTCGAACCATAAAATCTTTTCGACTTAAGAGAATATGTTGGTTAATATTAATATATAACCTTAATCTCTCACCAACTCTAGAATTTTTGTGTAGCGTCAAAGATTTTAAGAAATAGAAATAGTAGTTGAGACTAACTCCTTTCTAAAGTAGGATAAGGGTTCTATTGATACTACATAAACTTTCATAGAGAGAGGTTGACCACATTTATTTTGAGAGTCCTCTTCAGAGATGTGTTGGAGTCCAGTCTGGATTTGATAATAGCATATTTATCCGATTCCCAACAAGATGGAGAGTCCTTTTAGTGCTGCAAGTTGTAAGAAATATCTTTTAGGTCAAGGGAATTAGTGGATTAGCACCTCCATCACTGTGTGCTTTTCTTTATCTAGGTTGCTTGGCAGCTTTTGTTGTAACACCACACATTATGTTACTGTTATAAAGATACATTTTGCAAACAGGCTAATTAGCGTTCAGACCCTCGATTTTATACAATCTTAGAGTTTTAAGCCATGATATGTCCAATTAGAAAGTTTGAACCCTTAATCTCTTGAAGTATGGACAAGCCACCACAAAAATATGCGTGTTCGATCTTTGCTTAGTCTCGTAACAAGTTTTTTCTTATAGTCCGTTTTTTGTAGTGAGTGGTCATAGGCCTTGTTAGCAATCACCTGAATAAAACTCGTATTATATGCGAATTTTTTCGTATATTTCAGAAACGTATAATACTTGCGTTCTTTTGAAAGATTAAAATTATTATACGAATTTTAAACATGTGAAGTTTTAAACGTGTTTCGTATGAATTATTGAAAATTTTGGCAAAAAAATATTGTGGGAACCTGTTTAATTAACCAAATTTGACTACATGTTTAATCATGTGAAGTTTCTAACCTCAATATTTTTCTTTTGCAATGTCCGACGTGACGCACGAAATTTTGTACACGCTGTGTTGCATGCCACTAGGGCCCACCGCCCCCCAATTTACACACACACACCGACACACCTCTTCCGCAGTTAGATCCCGAGACCGTCCGCATAGCCAACGAGGTTATATCTCTCCTCAATATTTCCATTTGACGAATCTTTGACCGATTTTTTTAACGTATTTTACTTGCACTGTGTCGATTTATACTCGTACTTTTGTCGTCCTGAATTTTTGCGGTTTGCCGAATTGTTAACAAGGGTCATAGGCGGAACCATATTTTTTTTTCCATATCAGTGAGTCCACACGTAGCCCATCCTAGCCTATTCCAGCCCACCCCAACTCGAATTTATGGTTCCATCCTTGTGAGTGTCCTTGTGAGTGGTTGATGCTTCCTTTTAAACCGGTTTGTTCGAGTTTTAAAAGAAAGAAGAAAAAATTGTAGCAAATTCATACACTATTAATCATCTAAGAGAGTTATACACCCCCAAAATAATCGGTGCCTTTGTCGTGTCGCATCGCGTCGAAGACTCCAAACTGCACCAGTACACAGCCAGAATGAGTGTCGTGTCCGTTCTCTGTGTCCATTTCGTTTACATGAATAACATAAGATATCGCTCGCTCTCCCGATATTTCGGCGATAGATTGCTCACCTGATCACCGTCATTCCGCATGAGGAAGTTTCTCCCGTCGGCCGAGAGGATCGACTTCACGTCGTGGCGCTCACCGCCGTTGGCCCCGCCGTTCGCCGCTGCCAGCAAGACTTCCGCCATTTTTTTTCTTTCTATTTTTTGCTCGCTGGTGATGAAACAAAGACGGAGAGAACGGAAAGGAAAGCGATTTTTATAGACGACCAGGAGTCGCCGCCAAGTCTCCGTCTGTTTTTTCTTTTTTATGCGTTGCACGTAAAATTATTTTTTATTTCTAATCTTACCAAAAAAAATAATTTAAATTAAGATATATATATATTAAGATTTGTAAAAATTAATTAAATTTTAATTATAATTTGTTATACATATATGTGGATAGGAAAAAAGGGTATTCGGTTATGCGAAAGAAAATGAGAGAAAGTTTAAAATTATAATCTTCCATAATTTTTTGTAAATAAAAAATGAGGTAGTCGATTATGGGAAAGAAAAAAAAAGTTTAATATTATGTTATTCAGTAATTTTTTTAAAATTAAATGGTTGATGATATATATACGGCTTAATTTGGAACCCTTTTTTTAAATGAAATGGTTGATGACTTGCTTATATTTTATGTAAAATGTCATGGGTTGAAGGTATAGTGGCTTAATTTTTTAGAAGGAGGTATCATTTTAATTTTTGTCATGGACATTCAAAAACTCTGGAACGATCCTGCCAGTATATATGTCTATTTGTACAGGTACAAAATGATACCTTTATGAGACTGTACATGCGTCTCAATTGGTTCGAAAAAAGAAAATAAAAGGAAATAAATTTTTTTTTCTCTTTTATTTTTATAGAAATTATATTCACATTCATTTCGTTGTCCCTGTTTGGAAATGTCCGCAAAAATTGGGAGAAAAATGAATAATTAGAGTGGGAAAGTACATTCATAGGGTGAGTGTAGGAACTTATTTCCTCTCAATTTTTTTATTACAAATTATTTGTCTTTCTTGTTTATTTTCTTTGGCATTCAAATATAATAGATGAAAGATTTTCCTTTTCCACTCCCCTGTTTCTGCGAGGAAGAAATCTATACCGACAAAACACGTAAGGATGGTGCTGGACAGGACAACGAAGCTGCAAGTACAAGGCATACATATTTAGTCTAGCTAGCAATATTTGCAGAAAGTAAAATATATTTTTTTTGCTATTTTTCTTGCAGTTTGTGACCACGTGCTACGTGGCGGCCTCCAATTGGCTTTCTTGTTTGGATTTTAAAAGAATGGGACCGATGATAACATAGGAGGGGAGGACAATGGTTGACTGTCACGTGGACCTACGATCACATCCGCGGTCATAAATTGCGGACAAATTATCATTTTTCCAAAAAAACAACAAACACTTCAAAGGTTATCTACATTTTTGCATTATATTTTTGTGAAGGACTTTGTGTTGTATTCTAATTACATAAAAAAGAACAAAACCTCAACAAACTTTGTATTGCATTCAGACAGACTAACCAATACACCTCAAACTTGCAACACCGTCGCCGTCGCCGTCGTCGTCTCCGTCTCCGCCGTCGTCGTCTCCATCGTCGCAGCCGTCGATGGGCTCCCTTCTCGCACGAACACCGTGTGCGATGTCCCCGACGCATCCGTCGTGCCGCCGCCGCCGCCACTTTCGATCGCCTTCCTCGCACCCTCCACCGCCTCCTCTATCTGCCGGCAGGCCTCCTTCATGCTCGGACGCCGCTCGAGGTCCGGCTCCACGCACGCCGCGCCGACCCTGATCAGCCGCTCCATGTCCGGCAGCGCCGGCCCGCTGCCGTCGTCGACGATCGCGGGGTCGAGCAGCTCTCGGACCCTGTTCTCGCCGATGGCGGAGTTCGCCCACTCGACGACGTCGGTGCCCCCCTTGTTGTTGTTGAGGTACTGGGAGGGGAACCTGCCGGTGAGGACCTCGAGGACGACGATGCCGAGGCAGTAGACGTCCGACTTGGGGCAGACGTGGCGGCAGGCGACGGACTCGGGGGACTTGTAGGCGAACATGGACTGGGACGCCTGGGAGGGGTTGACGAGGGGGACGTACCCGTAGTCGACGAGGAGGGGCTCGAAGTCGGAGGAGAGGAGGACGTTGCCGGACTTGAGGTTCCCGTGGGGGATGTCGACGGAGGTGAGCTCCGCGTGGAGGTAGACCATCCCGCGGGCGATGCCCACCAGGATCGTCATTCGCGTTGGCCAGTCGAGAGCCTTGTGCTCCGGCCCTCGATTCCCTGCAAGCAGTGCCGAACTTTAGATTTTGAGAACCAAGACGAACTCTAATGATGGTACACTCAAAGCTGAATGACTATACAATAGTACTATCAACATAAAATTTAGAAAATAAAATAATAAACTAAATAGAATATCCAGAATAATATACGTTGAAATACTAATAATTGAAAATGTTCCAACAACAACAACAAAAAAATGTTCCAAACAAATAATCATAATCTTGTGCTACATGGATTTACTAGTTTATTAATAATCATAAGTAAGTCGTGCGATTTTAGTTGACTGCTATGGACCTCAGGCACATACGTCAAACTCCAAGAATGTAATGAATTCATAGCTAGAATACGTGTCGTGTCGTGTCGTGTCGTGTCGTGTCGTGTCGTGTCGTGTCCTTACATTGTCACTCACCATGAAGAACGTAGAGCAAGCTCCCCTTGGGAATGTACTCGTAGATCAACAGCTTCTCCTCCTTCCTGTAGTGATACGCCAGGGGGGGCAGCACGTTCTTGTGCTTGAGCCTCCCCAGCCTCCTCAGCTCCATGTCGAACGTCTCCTTCCCCACCCTGTTCATGTCCTTCATCCGCTTCACCGCCACCTCGAGCCCGTTCCCCATCACCGCCTTGTAGGCGGACCCCATCCCCCCGTTCCCGAGCACCTCCGCCGCCGCCTTCATCAGGTCCGCGAGCGCGAACGCGCCCTTCTCCTCGTTCACCACCACCAGGTCCCCGGGCTTCTCCCCCTTCCCGCCCCCGCCTCCCCCTCTCCCCGACCGCGCGCTCGACCGCTGCGTCGACCCCCCGGTGGACCCCGCCTTCGCCGACGCCTCCTTCCTCCCCCCAGCCGAGCCTGCCTTCGCCGACGCCGACGCCTCCTTCCTCGCCTCCCCGACCCCCCTGACCAGCCCGCTGTCCATGCCGAGGGTCTGGTACTCGCCCCGCTGCTGCCTCCGTTTGGCCGACACGACCGCGAACACCAACGTGGCGATCAGGAGCACCGAGACCACGACCGTGACGGCGTTCCCGTGACCGGAGGCCTCCGCGGGAGGAGGAGGAGGGGGAGCCATCGCTGCGGCGGCGGCGGCTGCCGCAGCCGCAGAGGCCTGCAGGGCGCGGACGTCGCAGGGCTTGTTGGCGAGCGGCAGGCCGCAGAGGCCGGGGTTCCCGGAGAAGGACCTGGCGTCGAACTTCGCCCCGAGGCCGACGGGGATCGCGCCCGTGAGCGCGTTCTTGGAGAGGTCGAGGGAGAAGAGGGCGGGGAGCCTCAGCTGCGGTATCGGCCCGGAGAAGCGGTTCCCTTCGAGGTGGAGCTCCATGAGCGTCGAGACGGAGGAGAGGGAGGCCGGGATGGGGCCGGTGAACCTGTTGTTGGCGAGGTAGAGCTTCTTGAGGTGGGACAGGGTGGCGAAGAAGTCGGCGGGAATGTCGCCGGAGAACCTGTTGTCAAGGACAGGAACCAGAAATTCAAGTTAGGATGGACTACAGTTGATTAGAGTGGATTAAATATAGATTTACTTATAGAAAAAAATATCAAATATATATATATATATATAGAAAAAAAAAATGGGCTGGAGTCCACCCCAGCCCACAGAGTGGGTACTCCCTTGCCTGTTCCGGTGGAGGTAGAGGGCCTTGAGGGCCGGGAGGCGGCCGAGAGGGGGGATGGGGCCGGAGAAAGAGTTGTTGAAGAAGGAGAGCGAGCGGAGGGAGGGGAGGTTCGCGAGGGCGTCGACGTCGATGGAGCCGGAGAGGGAGAGGGACTCGAGGCGGAGGGAGACGACGGCGCCGTCGGGGGAGCAGGAGACGCCGGCCCACGGGGCGGTCTTGTCGCATGGGCTGGTGGAGGGGGACCAGGAGGAGAGGAGGGAGGAGGGGTCGGAGAGGGACTGCTTGAGGCGGAGGAGATCGGCGGCCGCGTCGGAGGAGGCGGACGCGAACGTGAACGCGGAGGAGAGGAGGAAGGGGAGGAGGAGGAGAGGGGCGGCCATGGCCGCGAGGAGTGGCGGCTGGGTTTTGGTTTGGGGAGGGGGGGTGTTTGGTTTTGGTTGGGGTTGGGGGAGGACGTGGAGAGAGAGAGAGAAAGGATGGTGAGGAGAGGAAGGAGGAGGGAAGAAGAATAGGAGAGCGAGAGAGGGGGGATGGATTGGAAGCTAGAATTGGTTTGATACGTTGACAAAGTCAAACTTTAGAGGGCGGGAAACAGTTGGTTTTCTATGCTTAGCCTTCGTTGACTCCTTGGTCAATTATTAAATACTCACTAGTGATATATGTATCACATTTTGTGCAAGGGGCTTTGCTATGCCTCAACTACTAAGTGTGGAAAATGGTGGGGTCGGGTGGAGACCATGTAGCAGGAGGAGTGACCAGAGGAGAGGTAGTTTCGGTGGGACTCATGTATAAGGAATGGAAGAGAGAGATTGTAAGATAGTTATAAAAATTTGGTTGTAAACTTAACATTATTGTTCGTGGAAGAGCTTTGCTATGCCTACAACGAAATATTTACAATCCTCTTACAACCGCCACATGTCGGACTTCGATTGGAGAGAGGAGAAATGGTGGGGTCGGATGGAGCTATGTAGCAGGGGGTGAGAGAGGAGGTGGGATCCATGTGTAACGGTTTAGTTGTAGACTTTGCATTTTCCTTTGTACAATGCAGTTTGCATAAAGTTTCCTCCTGCTTGGACATCTTTAATATATATACACTAATATATGCACGTGCTTCATATTGTTTGAAAAAAATCAAATAATAATTCCAGTTGTCTACATTGTGTCTTGAATTTTTGTGCTTATTAACTATCATTCATTTATGAAGCTCAGTTTTTTAGTTTTTCTCTTTTGCCTCATATAATATATACATGTATGCAGCCTACTTTTAATACATATTTTATTACATCCATCCATATATACGGTAAATCAATACACACAATCCTGCATTTGATATTTAATGGAAGTAAAGTATTGTATAATGTCATTAATTTATATGACATTAATTGTTTTGTTGGGTTCCAAAAGTGGAAAATATAGCAGCCGGCCAATTATTTTTGGGTCCCAATTAATGCCATATAGATCCGGCCAATTTTTCTCAGTTACTTTTGAAAGATATTGAACCGAGCAATTGATATTTTTCTGTGCAAAGTGAAAAATATAGCACTCTTTTGGTTCCCAATTAATTGCCTCCAACTATTTTTTGAATTTCCAATTCAAATAGCAGGCTGTTGGGTTTCCAATTAAAGTATAGCAGCTTGGATTTAATGAGGTAGTGCCTCCCGCCATTAGATAATTCATTTTAGAATCTGAAAAAATATTTGTATTCTGCCAAATTTTAGTTTTGAAGATCTGCATCAAAATAATTCATACAAAAATTGATCAATAAATTTTGAGGGGATTTTTTTCTTTCATGAACCGACTTACATGGCAATCGAGCGGAGTCAGACAAAACAAGAGCACAAGAGCAAAAATCCTAAATATATTGATATATAAAAGGTTTGTATTTGGGCTTCGATATTCTCATCCCTTATCACACGCGGCTCTACCCAGAAGCAGTCAACCGAGTAGAGTTTTTTACCTGAACCCGAATTTAAATAGACCCAACCCAAAATAAATGATCAATTCACGTAAATATTACCATGCGGTAATTTGAGTATGATTTAAAACAATTTAAAAATAAACTTACTTCCTATTAGAAAAATACTAAAATACAAGAAATTTTTACTGTAGATGAGGACTCTAACAATGAATTGAAAAAAAAAATCTATCAAAAGAATGTCTTATGTTTCAAGATTCGTAACAACACTAACAAAAATTGTTAAGGAAGAGGTTGGCCATCCTATAGCTCTGGTGTATATTGAGATGTTGGTCGTTCAGCATCGACCGAGTCTACGGTGGCTCCAAAATCTGATGGTATGCTTGGCTCTCATGCACTCTCTAGGATATCTCATTGGCAGGGGAAGCCACCATGGATAATATTGTTATTAAGATAGTGTGTCCCCATGGGTGCAAAAAATATACAATTTTTTTAGAAAGTTTGCAACAAAATAAGATAGATAAAACTGTTATTTATATGAAATTGCAGAATCATGAACTTAGGTTTTGAAATTATTTATTCATGATATGGTTAAAAAAATATTCGATTTTGTTAAAGAAAATTACAAATCCAATAGTTGAAAGTATAATTTCTTAGAATTATTTGATGATTAAAATTATATTTTGATTAAAATTATATTTTTGTTTCATGATTAAAATTATATTTTAGTTTTTTAAAATTAGATTCGGATAGAGATCAACGTACACTTCTTTCAAGCAAAATTAATTTTCAGCATATATTTGGTGACAATTGCTTGAACATTTATTCATCATCTAGGTCTCCTTTAAGTGACATCACGAACGGTATGATATGATTTTCTCTCCATGTTTAATGATTAAAATTGTCCAGGCCAAAGCCGGCTGGATGGCACTTTATATATATATATATATATATATATATATATATATATATATATATATATATATATATATATATATATATATATATATATATATCATGTGGATCAAGTAGATCTGTTCATTTAATTGGTTAAATGAAGAAAAATTCATTTGACTACTCAACGAAGAGATTTACAATTGTGCAGGCATATTCTTCGAGAGTAATTGATTTGACTGATGGTGAGGATCATTCAAGTACATTATTTATCTCATTTTTTTTTCAAGTCTGAATAAATTTATACAGGTATAGATTTTAGTTAATAATTTCAAACCATATCAATCAAGTGAAAAATATTTGTATTTTTTTAGATCTTAAGTTAGATTCATGATAAAATTTGCGTTAGAAGATAAAATTTTACTTTCCCATAAAATTGATAAATGTCTTTCTTAAACATTGTACACCTATATGAATAAAGAAATAATTGTGAAAATCATATAGTGTGTAATTAGGTGAGTATATTGATTTTCTATGATTGAGTGCTTAAAATTTTATTTGTTTAATTATTAAAAAAATTCAAAAAATTATTTATAATTATTATATTGCGGTTATTTTTTTTTCTTTCTTTTTTTTGCAGAAAATTTAAATTCATATGGAGAACAATGTACACCTTCTAGAAGTAAAATTAATTCTCACCATGTATTGTTTGAGAATGGGCTAAACACGACACATTTTGTTATCTAATATCCTTTTAGTGACATCACAAAAAATATTTTATATATATATATATATATATATATATATATATATATTGAAAGAAGGTAATTGTTGCGAACTCGTCTCCACTGGACTCGAACTCCTGACCACTTTGGCCGCATGCATCTCTCTTAACCACTAGGCTAGAGATCATTTGTTGTATATATATATATATATATATATATATATATATATATATATATATATATATATATATATATATATATATATATATATATAGCAAATGACCACTAGCCTAGTGGTAATTGTGGCGAACGCTCCCACCGGGATTCGATCTCCTGACCACTCAGGCCGCATGCATCTCTCTTAACCACTAGTCTAGAGGTTAAGAGAGATGCATGCGGCCCAAGTGGTCAAGAGTTCGAGCCCAGTGGAGACGAGTTCGCAACAATTACCCATTGCTTCTATATATATATATATATATATATATATATATATATATATATATATATATATATGTGTGTGTGTGTGTGTGTGTGTGTGTGTGTGTGTGTGTTTTTGCATATTTTATAAAATCATTTTATGCAGTGTATGGATCAAGTCAATCAGTCGAGTTAACTACTTCAATGAACCAAAGTTTGGTTGATTATTCGAAGAAAACATTTACAAATTTGAAGCAGAATCCTTCAACAATAATTGATTTGACTGATGAGTAAGATCCTTCAAGTATGTTATTTACCTAATTTTTTTTCTCAAATATGCAAAATTTAGTTAATGATTTGCATTCATATCAATGTAGTGATAACTTTTGTGTTCTTTAAAATGTAACTCTTATTTATTCTAAATTTTGTTTGAAATATACAGTTGTAATTTGAAAAAAGAAAACATACATTTGAACATTATAATTAATTTCAAAGTTTAAAAAAGGAAAATACTTGAAAATTATAATTAATTTTGAAGTTTAAAAAAGGAAAATATCTTGAGATCTTTGTAAATTTTGTTTTCTTTTGCTTTATTTTTTTTTCATTTGCAGTGGTGGTTGAATTGATGAATGAAGATTGTGAATTTAATCATTTGCAGTGCGGGTCGTGACACATTTTTAGTGGTGGCCCATGCAGGTCGAGAGTCGCGTTAGTGCGATATCGTGGTAGTACGGCGACTTAGTTGTACTGCTGCGAGCCTGTGATAGGATTGAGAGATAGGCTTTAACAGAGAGGAACTCAATCACAGTTAGAAAAAAATTCTGCTTCAATTCATGCCATCTATACATCTTACTGATTTGTCTTCCTTGAAAAATTAACTGTCCTCCCTTGATTTATCGCTTCTATCTCAGTATTGATTCCTTGTTTGATCTGTCTCCAGGATGGTCGAGACTAGATCCCATCGCTCTGGACCGAGGGACACTGCTGAGAGGTCTGCCACCTCTCGTCTTGTACAGCCAGCCCCCGATACCGTGGCACCAGTTCAGCCAGCTGGGGTAGGTGTTTCAGCTGCCTTTGGAGGAGCCCCTCCACCAGTGCACAGACAGAGACCGGTGATTCCAGAGATGCTCCACAGCAGCAGCCACCTTCAGGGACAGTTGACGCAGTTCAGTTGTTCTCATTCTTTCAGCAGTTCATGGAGGCCCAGCAGGCCCAGCAGCAGCGTCAGACTGCAGAGTTTAGTCGGGGCATCGACCAAGCCCTGACAGTAGTTGAGAGGGCAACAGCTCAGCCTTCGGCAGTTCAGCAGCCGTACCAGCCGAAGGAGAAGGGCATCCAAGACTTCCAAAAGATGCACCGAGGGACTTCAGGGGCACGGAGGGCATCTTATATGCAGATGAGTGGATTGAGCATATGAAGGAGATCTTCCGGCTAGCAGAGATCCCGGTGAGGCATCAGATCGAGGCGGCAGCCAGCATGATGCAGGATCTGGCCCGCACTTGGTATCAGATCGACCCGAGGGTTGGTACACCAGGGCAGACTTGGGCAGCATTCAAGAAGCTGTTCAAGGAGAAGTTTTTCCCGGATGTAGCGCTAGGTGCCCTCGAGACTCAGTTTGAGGCCTTAGTCTAGGGCAGCCAGTCTGTCGAGGAGTACACTACGGAGTTCTACCGTCTGGGCAGATTTGTTGAGGGACTTTCTGAGGCGACGAAGGCCAGGAGGTTCAGGAAGGGACTGGTCAATGAGGTGAAGTCCTGTACCAAGAGTGCCCGCGGTGCCACTTTTGAGGAGATCTTGGTGGGTGCCTTAGCAGCAGAGGATGATCTTGAGCTGAGGCTCAAGAGGGGACGGGACGCTCACGGTACCAGCAGCAGCGAAGGCCAGGCCAAGAGGCCTCATGTGCAGATTCAGCAGACGCAGGCACCAGTAGGAGTTCAGCAGGTGCAGCATCAGTATCGGGGTCAGGACCCGAAGGCGATCAGTTGTTCCTACTGCAAGAAGTCGGGACACATCTGGGAGCAGTGCAGGAAGAGGCTGAAGGTTTGTTATTTCTGTGGGTCAGGTGCCCATCAGAAGATAGATTGTCCCATTGCACCTCCTTTTGAGGGAGCTAGGCCACCTGTAGCTCAGCACCAGAGAGGTGGAGCTTTTGCGATGGTAGTCGAAGAGACTGACGTTGCAGGTGATGGATTAGCAGGTTTGACCTTCTCGATCTTCCTCCCCACTTTTATGTGTGATTTCCATTAGTACCTGCCAGGATATTGCTTATGATTGCTAGATAGTGTAGCTACCCTGTTCGAGACTGTAGAATCACGACCAGTAGGATTATACTGCATATTATCTATCGAATTTGATTGATTGGGGGTTTGACCTAGGAAGGGTGCGATCATCTTAATTTCGAGGACAAATTTTTTCTAAGGGGGGTAGACTTGTAACACCCAATTTTTGGAATAGGATATTTTTTAAAATTTTGTATTTATAATTATTATTTATTGAATTTAAATTATATTATGATTTTTTGGTGATTTTTAATCAATTTAAAACTGTTTAAGTCATGGCTTGTGATTTTGACTTTGACTAGTTGAGACCTTGTAGACTAGCCTAGAAGCTAACCCTAGCTATGGTGACCCTAGTCTAACTTAAGTTAACCTATTTTAGTCATTAGAAATTAGTTTTGAAATAGGAAGAATTATGAATAGGTGAAATGACTTATGATTTAAATTTATGACTTATGTAATTGAGCCATAGGCCCATGACTTAAGCCCAAACCCCAACAAACCCACCCATGGCAGCCAACCTAGGGTTTTCCAACCCTATTTAATGCCTCTTCTATTTGTTCTTGCCTCTTTTGTGTTTGGCCTAGATTTTTGAAGGAAAGGTAATTCCCCATTTCCCTAAAATCCTAATAAATTCATTTCAACTCCTTTTTAACTCTAGTCTTTTGTATTAGGATCTAATTATTGTTTATTTACTGTTGGTGGAGAGTTATCCCAGATTTTGAGCAATTTGGGGATCCGAGCTAGCAAGAAGGAACACTTCATTTTGGGGCTTTTGTTACGATTTGCACCTACAGGTAAAACCCCTTAAATTGCATTATTATTCTGATTTCTTTGCATATTAGGCTAGTTCTAGGTGTCCCCTAGCTGTCCCTAGAATTTGGGTGGATTTTGTGTCCGTTTTGTGTCCGTATCGGACACGTGTCTATGTGTATGTATAGGTGTTCGACGAAATGCCTCTTAGAATTTTTTGTTCTTGGTTTTCAAAACAAATTATATATTTGGGTAACTAATCATATGTAGATTATGTATGGATGTGGCTGAGCACGATTCTGTGGGCTTTTCGTGTCCAAATCGGATACGCACCTCAAGTACGAGGACACCGTGCACTGTCCTGCTGCTCGGGGTCGACACGGGACACGACACGGCGAATCAGGTCCTAATTTTTGGTGGACACGGGGGCCTAGTGACTGACACAACACACACAAAATTTGAGACAATTTCATCGAGTGGTTTGAGAGAAAATCGACCCGCACTGAAATTTCAAACACACACACACACACGCACAGCTATTCACTGATACGCACGTTTAACTTCGACACGGCGACACTGGGACACGGTGAAGGACCATGGACACGTAGCCCTATATGGGGCGAACACGTGGGCACGAGCACGGGTCATGTCGTGCCCTGTGTCGCGTGTACGAGACTGTGTCCTCCCTGCACGAGGCCGCCTGTGCTGTCTTTTTATACTCTGTATAATTTATGTTTTGGACACGTCGTGTCCACTTGTGTGGACACAAAATCACTTCTATTGACACACATTCATACCTGACACATGTGTGTGCACTTTATTTTGGCATTTAATTGGGTTTTCATTGATTTTCTAATTCGAAATAGGGAAATCCTAATTCTCTGATACCAGTATGCATATTCTGTCGTTTTCAGAGTTTAAAGAACTAGATGATTAGTTAGTTGAATGATTATTTTGTATGTTGTATATTGGATTTCATACATGTGTGTTTGGGGTTTGAAATATTGGGATTTCATGGAAGTTTGATTCGAATTTGGGAATTTACTGATACGTGCTGATGCATGTTGAACTATTTTCGAAAATGATTCAAAGGATGGATTCAAATTCAATTTCAAATAAGTTTACTTAATACCTGTGATGTGGATGTTGTGAATTGTTAGGTTTCAAACTGAACTGGGTTTACATATCGATTTTACTGATACATTTGGTTTACTGGTTCAAATATCCCAAATGTTCAATTCAATTTCAAATGAAATCCATCTAATTACCTGGGATGAGTTTTGATGAGTTTCCAAGTTGGGTTTTACGTATGGTTTAGGTTGAGTTCAGTTTTGGTTTTGAATTTGATTTCTTGGGATTGGTTTTCCTGTTGTCAACTGATTATACTTTGGTTTCCAGTCCTCTTTTTGACTGAGAACTATGGATACACTTGCACACATTGATATCATTGTACACCCACTATTTTAAACTGTCACACATTTATTTACTGATTTCTGACATTTTGCACATCCAAATCTGAAAACTGAGATGCACTTTGTGTCTCGACACTTGGACACTCTTCATATTGCCTGCAGACAGAACACATTCCCTATTATTGACACCCTATTGCCCTGAGATTTCCTAAGTTAGCACTGTCACCTGAGCTACACATCACTGAAATTTCCTAAACTGAAAACACACACATAGTGTTAGAACACACACACATGGTTGACAGGACATTGTTCCTAGTTGTATACACATTGTATTCCCTTTCCTCGCCCACATACTTGACACTTGTTTACAAGTGTACATACACGCACATGTGTACCTTTCTGAAAACTGAAATGAATTGGTTGTACTACACGCTCATCACACCATATATCATTCACCCACACACAAATGTATGCACACTCATACACATGAAATTGTTCCTGAATTCTGAGATTGACACCCTTCTTGTTAGTTTACACACTCTATCTAAAACTGAGAATTAACTGTCATTGACACTGTGGTTGCACTCACAAAACTGAGAACATGGTATTCTCCTATACACACACAAAAACTGAATTGCCCCTTTTACTAAGCCACACATGCACATTGCCTATACCTTCACTACACTATACACATACATGTATACCCACACTTGCAAACCCTATCTCAACCTCTCTACACATCCATGTACCCATGTATGTCTAGTTTATAGCTCCTTGTATACAACACTTATCCAAGCTCACCTTGCCACTCTATGTTGCCTAATTACATGTACACTAATGTTGGCACTACACTAATCACCCCTACATGCCACATAAACCCCTAACACAATATGCTATATATATGTATATATACATGATGTTAATATATATTATGTGCTATATGAGTAGATGATATAGATACTATGTGAATGAAAATGTGTATGTGCATATTAGCCTATGTTCACCTATATACATTTTATTTGCATATTGCCTTGTATGTTAGGCAATAGCCTGTGTGAGCCTACATGTATGCATCTATGTAAACTAGTATGTAGGTACCTATGTATGTATGTATCTAAGCATATATGTGAATATATATATTGTATATATAATGTGTGATGCCTTGTGGCTTGTGATGTTGCTTGGTTGTATGCTAGTCTAGGCTTGGTTAGGCCTAGTGAGACTTGACTGGACTAGGATTGACCTAGTTGACTAGTGTAACTGACCATGGTTGACCCAAGTTTGACTTTGACCTAGTTTGACCTAGACAGTTGACCAGGTTTGACTTAGAGTTGACTTTGACCTAGATTTGACTTAGAATCATGTAGATTTCATCATAAACTTCATTTACCTTATCTTAAACACATTATAACATGTATTCCTCTGTTTAGGACATTGTGACTCTGTTGCAGATATCTGATATTACACTACTCTTTTCAGAGTATCAGGCGAGTACATTCTCAGATAGTTCTCTCATTTACTTGTCAATTACTGTACTTCAGTTCTAGTTAGTTGTATGTGATTCTCTGTTACAACACGTATGGATATTTCTGGATTCATGTATGCGACACACATTTATTTTCTGGCCTCTATTACTGGAATTATTCTGGAATCATTTACGGGTATCATCATGTTCTGGCTGGACTCATCTTGAATCTCGTGTCAGATTTCTGGATTCACTTGCTGGGAGGGAAAATACTAGAGTAAGACATGTAGACATACCCCAATTCTGGAATCACCCTCATGCTGGAATCAAACTGGAATGATAGCCATCTCACACCTGGCCAGGTGTGTGATGTGCCAGATTACCTATAGCCGTTTACATGTCGACCTCGATATTTTAAATACACTGTTAGAGTATAGGCTGGACTCACCCTGGAATCATTGATCACTATGACTGGAATCGTCTCGTAATGGATTCATCTTTTATTAGATTCATCTTGTACTGGACTTACATTGGAGTTACACTTGTCTACATTTACTGTCTGAACTTATACCATGTTACTCTAGTTCAGCTAGTTTCCATTTTTTAGTCTTTATTGCCATGATTCTTCTCTTGTTTAGTTACCTTACTTTTTTTGTACTTTATCTGTTTCTCTATACCATCACCTGAATATAAGCTGCCATGTTCATCAATACAACTGCCTATAACTGCTTTATAGTTCTATGTTATTTACTTGGGTTTTCTAGATGAGATGTGCTCGTTTCTGTCCTGACTGGACCTGTTAAAATTTTACAGATGATTGTCCTGAGGATACCTGCCCTACTCATTATGAACCTGACGAGGGATTAGCCACCTTTGGCCCCGACACTTAGCTGTGATCGGGATACAGTTTTAGACTTGCATTAGTTCTTATTTGGACTTGTTGTATAGATTTGAGACTTGAGTTGTATTTGAGATTGTTCGAGATGTTGTTATTATTTCAGTAGTTATCGTTGTCTTCAGTTCCTTAGTTATATTTCGGTGTTATCTTATCGTACTTAGACTGTGATTGAGTTACACCATATCTTATACTTGTCCTCTGTTCGGAGTTGATCATGATGAGTACATTATATACTGCATGAGTTGATGGTTAGTTAGGGACTTAGAACAGCGTTATACCGCCGATACTGCGGCGTAGGCTGGGCGCTGTAACGTACTCGTACCCTCACAGTGGGTGCGGGTCGTGACACGTTTTTAGTGGTGGCCTATGCAGGTCAAGAGTCGCGTTAGTGTGATATCATAGTAGTACGGCGACTTAGTTGTACTGCTGCGAGCCTGCGATAGGATTGAAAGATAGGCTTTAACAGAGAGGTACTCAATCACAGTTAGGAAAAAATTTTGCTTCAATTCATGCCATCTATACTTTTTGCTGATTTGTCTTCCTTGAAAAATTAACTGTCCTTCCTTGATTTATCGCTTCTATCTCAGTATTGATTCATTGTTTGATATGTCTCTAGGATGGTCGAGACTAGATCCCATCGCTCCGGGCCGAGGGACACTGTTGAGAGGTCTGCCATCTCTCGTCTTGTGCAGCCAGCCCCCGATACCGTGGCACCAGTTCAGCCAGCAGGGGTAGGTGTTTCAGCTGCCTTTGGAGGAGCCCCTCCACCAGTACACAGACAGAGCCCGGTGATTCCAGAGATGCTCCAGCAGCAGCAGCCACCTTCAGGAACAGTTGGCACAGTTCAGCTGTTCTCATTCTTTCAGCAGTTCATGGAGGCCCAGCAGGTACAACAGCAGCGTCAGACTGCAGAGCTTAGTCGGGGCATCGACCTGGCCCTGACAGTAGTTGAGAGGGCAGCAGCTCAGCCTTCGGCAGTTCAGCAGCCACACCAGCCGAAGGAGAAGGGCATCTAAGACTTCCAGAAGATGCACTCGAGGGACTTCAGGGGCACGGAGGGCATCTTGTATGCAGATGAGTGGATTGAGCATATGGAGGAGATATTTCGGCTAGCAGAGATCCCGGTGAGGCTTCAGATCGAGGCGGCGTCCAGCATGATGCAGGATCTGGCCCGCACTTGGTATCAGACCGACCCGAGGGTTGGTACACCAGGACAGACGTGGGCAGCATTCAAGAAGCTGTTCAAGAAGAAGCTTTTCTCGGATGCAGCGCTAGGTGCCCTCGAGACTCAGTTTGAGGCCTTAGTCCAGGGCAGCCAGTCTGTCGAGGAGTACACTGCGGAGTTCTGCCGTCTGGGCAGATTTGTTGAGGGACTTTCTGAGGCGACGAAGGCCAGGAGGTTCAGGAAAGGACTGGTCAAGGAGGTGAAGTCCTATAACAAGAGTGCCCACGGCGCCACTTTTGAGGAGATCTTGGTGGGTGCCTTAGCAGCAGAGGATGATCTTGAGCTGAGGCTCAAGAGGGGACGGGACACTCACGGTACCAGCAGCAGCGAAGGCTAGGCCAAGAGGCCTCATGTGCAGATTCAGCAGACGCAGGCACCAGTGGGAGTTCAGCAGGTACAGCATCAGTATCGGGGTCAGGACCCGAAGGCGATCAGTTGTTCCTACTGCAAGAAGCCGGGACACATCTGGGAGCAGTACATGAAGATGCTGAAGGTTTGCTATTTCTGTGGGTCAGGTGCCCACCAGAAGATAGATTGTCCTATTGTATCTCATTTTGAGGGAGCTAGGCCACCTGTAGCTCAGCACCAGAGCGGTGGAGCTTTTGCGATGGCAGTCGAGGAGACTGACGTTGCAGGTGATGGATTAGCAGGTTTGACCTTCTCGATCTTGTTCCCCACTTTTATGTGTGATTTCCATTAGTACCTGCCAGGATATTGCTTGTGATTGCTAGATAGTGTAGCTACCATGTTCGAGACTATAGAATCACGACCAGTAGGATTATATTGCATGTTATCTATCGACTTTGTTTGATTGGGGGTTTGACCTAGGAAGGGTGCGATCATCTTAATTTCGAGGACGAAATTTTTTTAAGGGGGGTAGACTTGTGACATCCAGTTTCTAGAATGAGGGTATTTTTCAAATTTGTATTTATAATTATTATTTATTGAATTTAAATCACATTATGATTTTTTGGTGATTTTTAATCAATTTAAAACTGTTTAAGTCATGGCTTGTGATTTTGACTTTAACTAGTTGAGACATTGTAGACTAGCCTAGAAGCTAACCCTAGCTATGGTGACCCTAGTCTAACTTAAGTTAACCTATTTTAGTCATTAGAAATTAGTTTTGAAATAGGAAGAATTATGAATAGGTGAAATGACTTATGATTTAAATTCATGACTTATGTAATTGAGCCATAGGACCATGACTTAAGCCCAAACCCCAACAAACCCACCCATGGCAGCCAACCTAGGGTTTCCTACCCCTATTTAATGCCTCTTCCATTTGTTCTTGCCTCTTTTGTGCTTGACCTAGATTTTTGAAGGAAATGTAATTCCCCATTTCCCTAAAATCCTAATAAATTCATTTCAACTCCTTTTTAACTCTAGTCTTTTACATTAGGATCTAATTATTTTTTATTTACTATTGGTGGAGAGTAATCCCATATTTTAAGCAATTTGGGGATCTGAGCTAGCAAGGAGGAACACTTCATTTTGGGGCTTTTGTTGATATTTGCACCTATAGGTAAAACCCCTTAAATTATATTATTATTCATATTTTTTGCATATTAGGCTAGTTCTAGGTGTCCCCTAGCTGTCCCTAGAATTTGGGTGGATTTCGTGTCTGTTTGGTGTCCGTATCGGACACGTGTCTATGTGTATGTATAGGTGTTCGACGAAATACCTCTTAGAACTTTTTGTTCTTGGTTTTCAAAGAAAACTATATATTTGGGTAGCTAATCATATGTAGATTATGTATGGATGTGACTGAACATGATTCTGTGGGCTTTTCGTGTCCAAATCGGACACGTACCTCACGCACGAGGACACCATGCACTGTCCTGCTGCTCGGGGTCGACACAGGACACGACACAGCGAATCAGGTCCTGATTTTTGGTGGACACGGGGGCCTAGAGACTGACACAATACACACAAAATTTGAGACGATTTCATCGAGTGGTTTGAAAGAAAATCGACCCGCACTGAAATTTTAAACACACACACGCGCGCACAGCTGTTCACTGATACGCACATTTAACTTCGACACGGCGACACTGGGACACGGTGCAGGACCATGGACACGTAGCCCTATATGGGGCGAACACGTGGGCACGAGCACGAGTCGTATCGTGCCCTGTGTCGCGTGCACGAGGCCGTGTCCTCCCTGCACGAGGCTGCCTGTGCTGTCTTTTTATACTCTGTATAATTTATGTTTTGGACACGAAATCACTTCTATTGACACGCATTCATGCCTGACACATGTGTGTGCACTTTATTTTGGCATTTAATTGGGTTTTCATTGATTTTCTAATTCGAAATAGGGAAATCCTAATTCTCTGATACCAGTATGCATGTTCTGTCGTTTTCAGAGTTTAAAGAACTAGATGATTAGTTAGTTGAATGATTATTTTGTATGTTTTATACTGGATTTCATACATGTGTGTTTGGGGTTTGAAATATTGGGATTTCATGGAAGTTTGATTCGAATTTGGGAATTTACTGATACGTGCTGATGCATGTTGAACTATTTTCGAAAATGATTCAAATGATGGATTCAAATTCAATTTCAAATAAGTTTACTTAATACCTGTGATATGGATGTTGTGAATTGTTAGGTTTCAAACTGAACTGGGTTTACATATCGATTTTACTGATACATTTGGTTTACTGGTTAAAATATCCCAAATGTTCAATTCAATTTCAAATGAAATCCATCTAATTACCTGGGATGAGTTTTGATGAGTTTCCAAGTTGGGTTTCAGGTATGGTTTAGGTTGAGTTTAGTTTTGGTTTTGAGTTTGATTTCCTGGGATTGGCTTTCCTGTTGTCAGCTGATTTTACTTTGGTTTCCAGTCCTCTTTTTGACTGAGAACTATGGATACACTTGCACACATTGATATCATTGTACACCCACTATTTTAAATTGTCACACATTTATTTACTGATTTCTGACATTTTGCACATCCAAATCTGAAAACTGAGATGCACTTTGTGTCTCGACACTTGGACACTCTTCATATTGCCTGCAGAAATAACACATTTCCTGTTATTGACACCCCATTGCCCTGAGATTTCCTAAGTTAGTACTGTCACCTGAGCTACACATCACTGAAATTTTCTAAACTGAAAACACACACATAGTATTAGAACACACACACATGGTTGACAGGACATTGTTCCTAGTTGTACACACACAGTATTCCCTTTTCTCACCCACATACTTGACACATGTTTACAAGTGTACATACACACACATGTGTACCTTTCTGAAAACTGAAATGAATTGGTTGTACTACACACTCATCACACCATATATCATTTACCCACACACAAATGTATGCACACTCATACACATGAAACTGTTCCTGAATTCTGAGATTGACACCCTTCTTGTTAGTTTACACACTCTATCTAAAACTGAGAATTAACTGTCATTGACACTGTGGTTGCACTCACAAAACTGAGAACATGGTGTTCTCCTATACACACACAAAAACTGAATTGCCCCTTTCACTAAGCCACACATGCACATTGCCTATACCTTCACTACACTATACACATACATGTATACCCACACTTGCAAACCCTATCTCAACCTCTCTACATATCCATGTACCCATGTATGCCTAGTTTATAGCTCCTTGTATACAACACTTACCCAAGCTCACCTTGCCACTCTATGTTGCCTAATTACATGTACACTAATGTTGGCACTACACTAATCACCCCTACATGCCACATAAACCCCTAACACAATATGCTATATATATGTATATATACATGATGTTAATATATATTATGTGCTATATGAGTAGATGATATGGATACTATGTGAATGAAAATATGTATGTGCTTATTAGCCTATGTTCACCTATATACATTTTATTTGCATATTACCTTGTATGTTAGGCAATAGCCTGTGTAAGCCTACATGTATGCATCTATGTAACTAGTATGTAGGTACCTATGTATGTATGTATGTATCTAAGCATGTATGTAAATATATATTGTATATATAATGTATGATGCCTTGTGGCTTGTGATGTTGCTTGGTTGTATGCTAGTCTAGGCTTGGTTAGGCCTAGTGAGACTTGACTAGACTAGGATTGACCTAGTTGACTAGTGTAACTGACCATGGTTGACCCAAGTTTGACTTAGACCTAGTTTGACCTAGACAGTTGACCAGGTTTGACTTAGAGTTGACTTTGACCTAGATTTGACTTCGAATCATGTAGATTTCATCATAAACTTCATTTACCTTATCTTAAACACATTATAACCTGTATTCCTCTGTTTAGGACATTGTGACTCTGTTGCAAACATCTGATATTACACTACTCTTTTCAGAGTATCAGGCGAGTACATTCTCAGATAGTTCTCTCATTTACTTGTCAATTACTGTACTTCAGTTCTAGTTAGTTGTATGTGATTCTCTGTTACAACACGTATGGATATTTCTGGATTCATGTATGCGACACACATTTATTGTCTGGCCTCTATTACTGGGATCATTCTATAATCATTTACTGGTATCATCATGTTCTGGCTCGACTCATCTTGAATCTCGTGTCAGATTTCTGGATTCACTTGCTGGGAGGGGAAATACTAGAGTAAGACATGTAGACATACCCCAACTCTGGAATCGCCCTCATGCTGGAATCAAACTGGAATGATAGCCATCACACACCCGGCCAGGTGTGTGATGTGCCGGATTACCTATAGCCGTTTACATGTCGATCTCGGTATTTTAAAACACACTGTTAGAGTATAGGCTGGACTCACCCTGGAATCATTGATCACTATGACTGGAATCGTCTCGTACTGGATTCATCTTGTATTAGATTCGTCTTGTGTAACACCCAATTTTCTAAAATTGGTATATTTTGAAAATTTATTATTTTTATTATTAAATAATGGCGATTTAGTCATGTTATGAATTTTGGTGATTTTTAGATAGTTTAAAACTATTTTCTAAGTCATGACTTATGACTTTGTGATTTTACTAGTATAACCCTAGTGTAAACCCTAGAGATTTTATAACCTAGAGACTACCATGACCATGTAAGCCTAACCAAGTGATTAGGATACCATTTTAGCACTTTTTTAGCCTAAAGGGTATTTTGGTAATTTTCTAGGATTTATTTGGAATTATTTGGATTTATGTGATTTATTATTATTTAATTAGTTGATTAGTGTCATGTTAGCTCCTAACCTAGTTTAGCACTAATCCAGAGGTTAGCCACTAACCTAGAAGACTAATGTTAGATGTTAGCTTTATGTTAGAAATACCTAGGTTTGATAAATATCTAGATATCTTACTTTTTAGATATTTTAGAGACCTAAATATCTATCTACCTAGTCAAAGCCTTAGGGGCTAAGTTAGCAAGGTGGAAGGGACCTAAAGCCTACCCCTACACTCCCCCATGGCAGCCAACCCTACCCCCACCATATATATGCACCCCCCTTCATTCATGCCATTTTTACATACACAAAAACCTAGTTTTCCTTCTACCTTCACACCCTCACCAATTAATCATTTTGACTCCAAATTGAGCCTAGTTTCTTGCATTGGACTCTCCTACACTAGAGGATACCAGTTATGGCTTGATAGCAAGGATTTGTGGAGCTTTGGACATTGGGAGTTGAAGGGGGTTTTCATTCAAATAGGCCTATTATTGAGGATTTTGCATTCATAGGTAACATGCCCTAAAACCCATTAATATTGTGTTTTCTCTTCATAGTTGCATGCATCTAGGTACCGTGGAACTGTAGGTCAAGTTTGGTAGGAAGTAGGTTCGATTTGGTGTCCGTATCGGACACGTATCCATGTTTGAAAAATAGTGTTTGGTGAAATGCCACTTAGGTTTTAATGTTGTGTTTGGTGAAACAAAATATATTTTTTGGGTAGCCCTAGACATGTAGGACACAACCCTAGTTGACTGAGCACACTTCGAGTCGTGTCCGTGTCCAAAACAGGACACGAACACACTGTTAACACCACACTGTGCACACTATAAAACCCTACTGTTTGACACTTCGTGTCGTGTCCACACGTGTCGTGGACACGATACAGAAACCTAGACACGAACCTAACCACCCCACCTACCCACTGACACGAGCACAAGGCTCTACGTGCCACGTGTGGAGCACACGACCCTTCGACACACGTGTACGAGACTGTGCACGCTGTCCTGCTACCCGACACTGATAGCGGACACGACACAACACGTAGAAGGGTAACACTTGGTGGACACGAGGGGGCAATGTCTGCGAACATGCCCCCAAAGTCTCATGACTTCTCGTGTCGTATCGAGTAAGAAAACTCACTCGCACTGGACACGCACTGCACTGCACGCGCACGTTTTCCTCACTGATACGCGACTCGTGTCGCACGGACACGAGTCGTAGACACCTCGTGTTTGCACGAGTGTGTAGCCCATCATGTGGCGAACACATGGACACGAGCACGAGACGTGTCGTGTCCTGTGTCGCGAACATGAGGTACTTGCACCCGTGCACGACGCGGTCTGAACACGCGCATCAGTCGTGTTTTTCACGACTGATACGGATCTCGTGTCGTATCCTGGAGTGACGTGGACACGGGGCAGGCACTTGGACACGTGCACAACCCCTAGGCGAACCTTCGTGCACGAGCACGAGACACGTGAGTGTGTGTCGTATCCTAGAGTGAGTTGCACACGTGCACGACACTGTGTATATGTGTGTGTATCAGTGTTTATCCGATTGGGTTTCCAGTGAGTTGGACACGTCGTGTCGTGTCTAGACTCTGTGTCAGGCACCCTAGATGCTAGGGGACACTGTGGGACACGATTACCCACCTTGGGTTTCGGGCCTTAGGTCATTTTTGACTCGGATTTAGGTTTACCCATTGGTCGAGTACGCAGTGCCATTTCCAGGATTTTGGGATAATTCCCAGTTTTCAGAGATGAGTTTCAAATCGATTTTTTGTTATATTTTATACATGTATTTGCATGTTTTCAGTGTATGTATACGTAGTGTATGTATATGTGTGTGTAGGTGGGATTTGAGTGTATATACCTGTGTATATAT
>JANAVB010020597.1:5008195-5040695 GCA_029216955.1 Iris pallida | reverse complement strand
CTACCGGAAGCATAGCCATCTCTTGCCTGATCCGTGAGAGATGTGCCTGATACCTACAGCCGTTTACATGTCGACCTCGGTATTTTAAAACACACTGTTAGATCATAGTTGGACTCACCCTGGATTTATTGATCACTGTTGGACTCATCTTGTACCGAAAATCATCTGGTATCAGATTATATGGACTGGACTCACACTGGAATTACATTAGACTTATATCGTACTATCTGGACTCATACATGTTATTCTAGTTCAGTTAGTTTTTATTACAGTCTTCATTGCCATGATTCTTCTCTTGCTTTAGTTACCTTTCTTTTCTTGTATCTTACTGCCTCTCTATGTCATCATTACCTGTATAAAACTGCCATGTTCATCAATAAAACTATCTATAACTGCTTTATAGTTCTTTGTCATTTACTTGGATTTTCTAGATGAGTTGTACTCGTTCCTGTCCTGATTGGACATGTTGAAAATATTACAGATGATAATCCTGAGGACACATGCCCTACTTACCATGGACCTGGCGAGGGATTAGCTACCTTTGGTCTCGACTCCCAGGAGTGATTCAGGAGTTTAGCTAGTAGACTACTTTAGCTTTCATGTTTTGACTTGTTGTATTAAAGTTAAGATATTGGGTTTGTATTAAGTTTTTTTGAGACATTGTTGTATTATTTTAGTAGTTAGTTGTTGTTGTCTTTAATTCCTTAGGTATAACTTCTGTGTTATCTTTTTGTGTTTTAGACTGTGATTGAGTATATCCTATCCTTTACTTGTCCTCCATTCGGAGCTGACATCTGGACAAGTACTTTTTATACACTGCATGAGATTAGTTAGCAACCTAGGACAGCTTACTACCGCCGACACTGCGGCGTAGGCTGGACGTACCCACTTCTCGTGCCCCTATACAGGGTGCGGGTCGTGACACGTTTTTAGTGGTGCCCCCATGCAGGTCTCGAGACTAAATTATTTGTTTACGTTATTGTTCCAAGCATGCCTGTAATTAGGAACTTAAGGTAATTAGACAACATTAGGAATGACGCTTAGAACACCTAGAGGAATACTAGGATTGCAACATAGGAAATACATCACATGCTTGCTATTATAATTAGATTTTCTTGTCTATGATTGTTTTGCTTTAAGAGTCCTTATAAGTCTTTTTATTGTAATTAGATGGTGCTTACTCGTTCATCCCGGCATGTCACACCTGAGAATGGCACGCTCCCCATCCAGTCAGCTGATCAGTTAACTGATACACCTCCACCTACCACATTCCTCCACTCCACAGATCCATAAACCCAGATGCCTCCACCACCTTCCACCTCACAGTCCCAGCAGGACCCGATACTTCCACCACCCCCTATCACTATACCTACCCAGGCTTCCGTCACACTCGACGGGAACCAACTGCTCACTCTGATCCAGGGGTTCCTAGCAACCCATCAGGAGCAGACCATCCTACTCCGCCAGAGCATAGAGCATTCTGAGGAACGTACCGTGGTCCCACCACCTGTAGAGTCGCGGCAGAGAGCGGGGACGATCAAGGACTTCATGGGTCTAAATCCCAAGGAGTTCTTAGGGACTGAGGGCATAGTAGTAGCAGATGACTGGTTAGACTCGGCAGAGAGGAAGCTCATTGGAGTTAGGATGCCGGATGACCTCCAGGTCGAGGCAGCGGGATTTCTGCTGCCAGACTTGGCAGGAGTTCGGTTTCGAAATGAGTCGTTGTTTGCGAGAGGAAGAGCCACTTGGGATCAGTTCAAGACCCAGTTCAAGAAGAAATTCTTCTCGACCACTGCTAGGGTAGCCATGGGGCTACGATTCCAGAACATCCAGCAGGGGAATCGTTCTGTCGACGAGTATGCGGCAGAGTTTAGTCGCCTGAGCCATTTTTCTCCTAGTCTGGTTGATAACCCCGAGGAGATGACGCGTAGGTTTTGCCATGGTCTAGTTCCAGACATTGGCATTCTTATAGTGGCAAACGGTATGACTGACTACTACCAGAGCTTAGAGTTAGCCCGGAGTATAGAGGAGCGTCTTCTGTCTTGCAAGAGGCCGGCTTCTGTACACATTGAGGGACCCTCCAAGCGTCAGGCTTTCCAGCAGAAAGTGCCGACGCTACACCAGCAGACATATCGTCCTCCCACACCACATCATTCGATCCCGCCAGTTAGAGCCCCGGGACCCCGGCAGCAGAGGCCATTTCAGCAGGTGCAGCATCAGTATCGGGGTCAGGACCCAAAGACGATCAGTTGTTCATACTGCAGGAAGCAGGGACACACCAGGAAGCAGTGTAGGAAGAGGCTGAAGGTTTGCTATACCTGTGGGTCTGATACCCACCAGAAGATGGATTGTCCTATTGCACCTCCTTATATGGGGGCTAGGCCACCTGTAGCTCAGCACCAGAGGGGTAGAGCTTTTGCGATGACGGTCGAGGAGACCAACGCTGCAGGTGACGGGTTAGCAGGTTTGTCTTTTCTGTCCTTCCTTTCCCATCTTGTTGTATGATTCCATTAGTACCTGTCAGGATATGCTTGTGATGTGCTAGATAGTGTAGTTACCCTGTTTAAGACTGTGGAATCATGACCAGTAGGACTATGATTGCATGTTATCTTTTGACTCTGATTGACTGGGGGTTTGACCTAGAAGGAGTACGACCATCTTAATTTCGAGGACGAAATTTTTCTAAGGAGGGTAGACTTGTAACACCCAGTTTTCTGAAATTGGGATATTTTGAAAATTTATTATTTTTATTATTAAATAATGGTGATTTAGTTATGTTATAAATTTTGGTGATTTTTATTATTAAATAATGGTGATTTTGTCATGTTATGAATTTTGATAATTTTTCTATAACTGCTTTATAGTTCTCTATCATTTACTTGGGTTTTCTAGATGAGATGTGCTCGTTCCTGTCCTGACTGGACCTGTTGAAATTTTACAGATGATTGCCCTGAGGACACCTGCCCTACTCATTATGGACCTGACGAGGGATTAGCCACCTTTGGTCCCGACACTTACCAGTGATCGGGATACAGTTTTAGACTTGCATTAGTTCTTATTTGGACTTGTTGTATAGATTTGAGACTTGAGTTGTATTTGAGATTGTTCGAGATGTTGTTATTATTTCAGTAGTTATTGTTGTCTTCAGTTCCTTAGTTATATTTCGGTGTTATCTTATCGTGCTTAGACTGTGATTGAGTTACACCATATCTTATACTTGTCCTCCGTTCGGAGTTGATCATGATGAGTACATTATATACTGCATGAGTTGATGGTTAGTTAGGGACTTAGAACAGCGTTCTACCGCCAACACTGCAGCGTAGGCTGGACGCTATAGCGTACTCGTACCCTCACAGTGGGTACAGGTCGTGACAGTGGAGTAGCGCCCCAGAGCTGTAGTCGACACTCCGACTGCGACAGGAGTGTCTGGATCAGGTCCGCGAGACATAGCAGACCTCTCCATGTCTACGGCCTCAGGATGCTGGGATCTGGTCTGCACCATCCTGAAGTTAGATTAAAAGAAGGAAATCAATATGGCACATGAAATATTATATCAAGAAGGACAGTTAGAATGCAAGAATCAATATCAAAAAGGACAGTTAAAATGATCAGCAAGTGGAAGTTTTTCTATTTTGTGATTGAGTAAACTTAGCCTATAGCCTATCCTAGATACGTACCACAGGCTCGTAACAGCACTCTAAGTCGAGCGCCACTACGACATCGCACTAATTGCGACTTAGGACCTGCATGAGCTACCACTAAAAACGTGTCACGACCCGTACCCTAGGTAGGGGCACAAGTGCGTAACAACGCCCAGTCTACTCCGTAAAAACGACATAGAACGTTGTAGGTCTGCTAGCTAACAAACAGTATATAATAACCTGTCACCTCCGTAAGGAGGATATAATATGAAATACTGATAAACTCAATCACAAACTAGAAGAAAGAATCATGGCACAAAAACTAGATAGATTTAACCACAAGTGCAATATCCAGCTCAACAACGAGAAAGAGATTCACAAAGTAATATGGTTATACAATCCTCAAATATAATATCATAAGCATAAGTAGCAAGCTGGAGACAAGGTCCAGTCCAAAAATTTACTCTAACTAAACTAAGCTAGAGGCTCGTCGGACGGAGCTAAGCCCTGCTGAACCAAGGTCTCCAAGTCTAAGCCTACTACGTCATCCGGACCGTAGTAGGTACAGCAATCCTTCTCACCATCATCTGTAATATTTTGTCAACATATCCAGTCAGGATGGAACGAGCACAATCAACTAACAACAGTTCACAAGATATGACAAAGGCTATAAGACTGTAAATAGAGATTATATACAAGAAATTATGGAATGTACATGTGAGTATCATGGCATGGTAAGTGTAGAAGCATGGAATTTCACAACCAGAAAGCCCATGCGCCAGACACTACATACGCTAGAACTCAGACGAAGAACTTCACAGCAAAGTCAATAAGTATAGACATTTGAAGAAGGACTTTTTATTTATATATAAAAGTCTATTACATGTCTAGAAAAGGTTGTACAAAGGAGAATTTCTACAAAGGAAAGAGCCTAAGTCTGCAGCCAGCGGCCACCATGCGCCTTCAGATAAGCGCAGCGGCCACCATGCGTCTCCAGATAGGCGCAGCATCACTATGCGCCACCAGTGAGGCGCAGCAGATATCATGCGCCTCCATCCAGGCGCATCCTATCATCTCTTCAGCAGCTCAGTTATGTGCATCCCTTCAGCCAAATTCTTCCAGCCAGGTTCACCTGGCCGAGCAGAGCCCAGTTATGTGCCGCTCTTCCAACCAGGCTCGCCCGATAAATGCTTCGATACACAAAGCATTTAACCCTCTGGCTGGAACCAAGGAAGAGAAGAGCACCGCAAATGCTGTGGCCAGGGGAGGCTTCGAAAGAGCCTCCAAAGCCGAAGGAAGACCGTGATCGAAACAGGAGCAGCTTTCAACACAATCAAAGTGGGCGACACCCACTTTGAAGGAAGAGAGAGCCTTGCACCGCCATTCCGATCTACGGCTCTTCCGGAATAACGGAGACGAGGCTCGAGCATCCCTATCTTTGGATGCAACAGGCACCTTCCGCCTGCCTCAGAAGCCCTCGACTCCGTCTTTTGGATGTAACAGTCACCTTCAAGTGCATCGAAGACAACACAGCGTCTCATCTTCACCCTCGGGAGCACTTCGTCAACAGAATGCACCCGCATGATCAAGTTCATGTTGGAAGAACGTGAGGGAATGAGAAGCAAATCTTCTCTCCATGCCACTATTTATAGGCCGGGCAGATCAAACCCACGCGCCAAGTGGATGGCCCTCCGAATTCCGTACAATGAATTTACATTAAATGGATGAACCGGACGCCTCGAATTCAGCCAAACGGCTATTTATGGCACTCGAAGAGCGAGACAGCCGCATCATTAAAAGACATGTCCGATGCGCCAGCCAAACAGCGCATCACACGGACGCGCCCTTCGGCATCAGGCGCATCATACAGACGCGCCCTACAGTACTCGGCGCATCATAGAGGGTGCGCCCTCACACATCTCCATACCGAGTGGAACGCCAACCGACGCGCCCACTCAGCTGTCCATCGAACGTCACCAACATTAAATGCTGAACTGATAGAGTTGGCAGCACGCCTTCCAAAGTCTGAACAGTTGACAGCTTTATTCAGAAAACGAAGCGTCGGCAACGTCAGCATCATCATGACTTTATTTCGACGGCTACTGCCACGTGGCCACTCCACCATCCGCATGCGCCTCTATGGCCATGCGTCCAAATCAGCATGCGCCTCAAAAGCCATGCGCCTCAGACTGCTCTCTGATCCCGAAAGACAGAAGGAAAGTCGCCTGCATGCGCCTCAAAAGCCATGCGCCCCAAATGGTTTGTAACTCCTAAAGGTTATGAGCCGCAGCCTCCTCCTGCGCCCAATCCAAGGCGCAGCTCACCAGATCACTACTCTCCACCAAATCCGAGATCTTCGAACCATTAGTCGACGACACGTGTCCTTTGACTCAACTCATCCGAGATTTCAGCAACGAAAAGATCTTCTCTCTGCTACGTGCCGGCTCACAACAGCAGTATGAAGAGTTTTCCCTCTCGATCAGGGCGCAGCATCCATGCGCCTCCGTCAGCAACCTCCATGTGGCGTCCCCACACCGGCGCATCCTACATGCGTGCATGAGCAGCCAGCCTGCAAAACTATAAATAGAAGGATCATCCTCTTCACACACACACAGAGACTCAGAACACAAGACTCACATCACCAGAGAGGCAGTCCTAGACACTCAACGCCTTCCTCCTCTCAGCAAGCTCCAGCACCCAGAGCAATCAACACCTTCAGAGAACCGATAACCGCCGTCAGCCGGTCAACGGAGTCAACGTATTACCACTCGCTCCATTGGCACTAAGGACCCAGCTTAAACAAAAGTGTACTCATAGGACTACATCTAAGTCCTATATTGTATCACTGTTCTGTTTGTATTAAGATTTCAATCAAAACAATTTTAATGGCAAACAAGCTGGCGACTCTGCTGGGGACTTCTTTCTCCTCTACCGAGAAAGTCGTGTCACAGGCCGACGACGTGAAGGTGGGCTCCTCCCACAAGACGCTGGTAGTGCGCCTCAATCAACAGGCGTACGAGGAGTTCATTTCTGAAGGAAGTACGAGTCCTTCGAAGCGGCTGTCGAAGCCGAAGAAGACCCGTGCAGTCTGGGTGCACAAAGTCGACGCCTCGAGCACCACCGTTGAAGGGGATGCGTCCATCCAGCCTTCCCTTCCTGCTGACGTCCTCAGCAGTCAAGGTGCGCCCGCTGATGCAGCGCATCTTTCGGAGAAGCGTGCGGCTGACCACGTTCCCAGCCATCTTCCTCTCAGGCGAGGAAGATACGTCGACGGAGCAGGGGCGCAGCCAATGCCCCGCGCATCACTTCTGGTGCGCCGCAAAGATCCTCTGTCTTTGACAGACTCACTCGCTGTAATAGCGAGAAGAATTTGGATGCTGAGTACTATGCGCCCCAGCGGGCTGGTACGAAGAAATCCAAGGCGGCACGGGCCATGCGCCACAAACGTGCTATGCCAGCAGCCGGCCAGAGGCACGCGCTTACAATCACGCGCGCTGCCGATGGCAAGCTGTACAAGGTTGACTCAAGTGCTTCTGCACCGACAACGAGTCGACCTTCAAAGTCCTCATCTCGCTTAGGCGCATTCACTGCGTGCATAACCAAGCCGAGAGAGGCAAACTCAGTGGTCTTGAACTCCCGCGCCTCCTCTGGTTGTGCGTTCGAGGTCCGTTCAAGTCACTTCAAATGCTGTGGTTCCCCCACTACTGATCGTGATGCCTGCTTGGTATTAGATCAGGGGGCGCAGCACTCACCCGACCACCCCGACGCTTGGCCCTGCCATGCGCCTGAGAGGGGTGTGAGGGTAGCACTCTCCTCCAACGACTTGCGCAACGTGATCACTCATAAGCGCCGGTCAGGAGAGTTGACCAACAAGCACGATGCGCCTCTCACGGGGCACACTTGTGCGGTGGTCACCATCAACTGCTGTTGCAAGACGGCAGTACCACCAAAGCAGTCGGTCTTCCAACGGCTACAATCATCGACACCCCTCCGACATCGCCTTGGGACGAAGGTGTCAGCAGAAGAGGAACTAAAGGTTGCTTCATGCAACGTGATCTCCAATTCCTCATCTGTCCGGAAGACGACTGCCAATTCCTCGTCTTCATCCAAAAGCCAGCCGAGGAAAACCAAGGCAGCTGTCTCGACCTCTGGAGTGTTCGAAAGCACTCGGTCGAGGAAGAAGTTCTTGGAGGAAGCTGGGGGTAGCCAGACCCTTGTCGAGCCTCCTTCCGAAGACGAAGATGTCCAAAGCACAGCTGCGGCGGATCTTCATCAAGGCGACGATGGCCTCCCTGAAGCCCCTCAAAATGACAATGTCCTCCAGGACACCGCCGGGGGTAGTGCTGGAAACGAAAAGGCCCTTCAAGACAGAGCTGAGGGCAGTCAGGCCCTTGCAGATGCGCCTGTCGAAGACGAATTCCTGAATGTGGCTGGGGGTGGCCAAACACCAGGAGAAGTGACTCCCCCACATGAGAGCGAGGCTGAGAGCGAAGCCTCAATTAATCCATCCACATCCGGCCGTGTCATGACAGTATACATGACCGGGGGTGATCTTGAGACTGATGCGCCGCCACAGGACATTGTCCAGCGCATAGACTCGCTAGAGGGAGGACTCAAAACCCTCTCTACCTCAATGCAAGCACTGACTCAAGCAGTATTTGAGATGCGGTCGGCCTTGATCAGGACACCTTCGAATGGTCCCGACCCAGGAGCCAATGGAGAGTCGAGTGTGCCCCTCCAACGGACACCCTCAGACACAGAAGCACCCCGGACGTCGGAACCCTCAAACGCTCCACTCCAGGTGGTACCTCCTTCCCCGGCTCCTAGCTCCACGGAGGATGTGGTCGAAATGATCAAAGATCTGCGGGAGCGCTTTGAGTCCAAGAACAGGCAGGAGGAGCGCCAGAAGATGGGCATTCCCCAGCCTTATCCCCTTGAGTGGAACAAGGTGGTTTATCCTCCAAAGTATAAACCACAAACACTCACGCCGTATGACGGGAAGGACTCTCCACGACGGTACCTGACGTACTTCCAGTCGCAGACAGGGCATCTTCCGAAGGAGGACGCGCTCCTCACCAGCATCTTTGTTGGGGCCCTGAAAGGGGTGGCGTATGACTGGTACTGCAGCCTCCCCGATAATTCCATATCGTCCTTCGACGACCTGACACGCCTCTTCCTCGACCGCTTCTACGACGGTGGGAAGGACATGACGATGGCGTCTCTCATTGAGATACGCCAGAAGGACAAGGAAACGGTTCGGGTATTCATCGAACGCTTCCGTCAGGCCTGCTTCAGGCTACCTCCAGGCATGCCAGAACATGCGCTTCTCTCCGCTTGCAGTATGAACATGCTGCCTGCAGTAAAGCTCTGGCTTAACTCTACTCCCCCTCTCGACTGGAGCTCCCTAATCATTGAAGCTGAAGCTGCAGAGAAGAAGGCGGCCAATGCACGTCTTCTGGGTGTTAGCTTCCCCGCCTTTGACGATAAGGGGAAAAAGTCTGCAACCAACAACTCCGGACGAGAAACAAAGGGGAAACAGGCATTGACTGTTAATGCCTCGAAGGGCACATCTGCGCCTACTCAAAAGCCTCCACTGGCACCGAGACCCAAGGAGGTTTATTCATTCAATGATGACGACACCCTGCAACTCTTTGAGATACTGAAGCAGGGTGACAAGATCAAGCTTCCGGACCCAAAGCGGCCCGATGAAGTTGGGAAGGTGGACAACCCGAGGTACTGTCACTACCATCGGTTTGTCGGACACCCGACTAAGGACAGCTACGTCCTCAAAAATTACATCCAGCGCATGATCAATGCGGATGTAATCTCCGTCGACTACGAAGAGAAGACGGTGTCAGCTAATGTGGTGTCACTTCAGTTCGACACCTTGCCGCCGACTACCACACAAGATGGCGTCGTCCCCATCCCTAAAGCGACAATGGAGGTGGTGAACTTGCCACCCACCCGTGACAATGTGAGTGGACTTGTCCCACTCACCACATCTCGAGGAGAGGTCCTCTGGGTTCACCCCGACCTCGTCTCCGAGGTAACTCAACCGGAGGTACGCCCTACCTCCAAAGCAAAAGGCAGGAAGATCAAGTCTTGCCGCACGGTCTCTTCTTCAACGGAAGAGGCGCTTCCTGTGCAGACGCGTGCACAACAGAACTCCCAGCCCGGTGAAGCTGCCGCCGAAGTGGTGCCTCCTGGCACCATCCCTGAGGAGGGTCCATCCAAGCCCTCAGCAGCCAATAAACAAAAGCAAGTGGAGGCCCGTTTCGACAGACCTCTGCGGAAAGAAAATGCTTCGGGGCTAGCCAAGCCCCACAATTTTGACATTCTGGCGCAACTGGCCAGTACTCCTGCACGCTTGTCTTTGTTCGAGCTCCTGCGTCTCTCCAAGGACTCCCGAGAAGCTCTCTGCGAAGCTCTGAAGGATGCCGAATCCTTTCTCAGTCAGGTCAAGCAGCCTGAAGACCTCCCAACTACTTGTGCACACTGTCATTGTGCGGATGAAGTTATCCCAAACATGACCTTCACCCAACAAGACATGCTGCTCAAGCATCACCGACATAACCGACCGTTGTATTACACAGGGTACATCGGTTCGGTAAAGGTGAGCAGGATTCAGATCGATCCGGGGTCTTCCCTAAGCATCATTCCAAAGGCGCTGCTATCAAAGCTGGGGATCCCAATGTACCGGCTGGCGCCATCCAATACGACCATCAGTGGCTTCAACGCTAGCAAGAGCGAGCCACTGGGCAAGATCCGGCTGAAGTGTCACATCGGCAGCCTCAAAACTGAGGTGACTTGTTATGTGGTGGATGCCGAGGTCAACTACAACATCTTACTCGGACGACCATGGTTACATGAGTACATGGTGGTGCCCTCCACGCTCCACCAATGCATGAAATATGTATCCACCAACGGCATCATCCGGACGAAGTTTGCAGATATTGATCCATTCAAAGGGATTGAGGCCTACTTCACCGATTCCGACTTGTACAAGCCTATTGATGAGGAGGAAGCCAATGACGCTGATGATGAGGCAGAGACGGCAACAGAGCCGGACATGGAGCCTGAGACGACTCCTGACGCCCCCTTGAAAATCCGTCTGAAGGGGAAACCACCCCAGAAGGCGCCTCCAATGAGCATCAAGCTATCAGGAAAAGCGCCGGCTCGCGAAGCTCCCCTGAAGATACGCCTCAAGGGAAAGCCACCACAAACAGCGGCTCCCCTGGTAGTAAAATTACAAGGGAAGGCGCCACTCATCGGAGGCGCAACCGAGGCACCCCTCAAGGTGCGTCTTAAAGGCAAGCCGCCGCAGTCATCCAAGATACCGGAGAGGGCTCACATAACCCTCTCAGACCCCAAAGTCAGAGCGGTGGAGGAC
Organism: Iris pallida; assembly: GCA_029216955.1. Taxonomy (NCBI): domain Eukaryota; kingdom Viridiplantae; phylum Streptophyta; class Magnoliopsida; order Asparagales; family Iridaceae; genus Iris; species Iris pallida. The sequence continues at coordinate 5,029,664 of JANAVB010020597.1, read as the reverse complement.
TCTCCTGATCCGGCCCCAGTGCTTACAGATGAGGAGCTTGGCGAATATATCTCTGCTGATGTAGACGCACCCTCCTTCGATAATGTAATCCCACGGGATAAAATCTCGTACTTTATCAATAATAGAGTGTCTTTCAATTATTCTTGTCTTCCACACTGGAATGCCATGTATACATTAGACAACGCTCTACGGTCGTTGCAAACACAAGTAACGACCGTCTACCACAATCAAATAGTCCCGTCTCAAGGAGTCTTCATAGTCCCTCCACGAAGCCGAGACGAAGGCACCATCATCTCGGGCAAAATCGAGCATCGTCGGAACCTCCCGTCAATCGAGCCCGAACCTGATACCGGCAGAGTACAAGTCTATCGGTACACAGATACGGCTAAGCACATCATCCAAAGATGGGCTACGACCTGAAAAGTAATAAAGGCCTAAACTACGGCAAGGGTCGGCATCTCCCTGTCCGGCTTTCGATGCCCAATGGAAAGCCACAGGATTACTATAATCGGACTCGACGGGGGTTAGGCTATGTCACGCCGCCATCAACTCCAGAGAATTCAGACGCAGAAGACATAGAACATTCCCACTCGTCGAAAGCATCGACGTGGGATTCCGATACCAGTATCGGATCAGTCTTCAGGAAAGTGCTGTCAGCTAACATGACATCGGCGCAATCTCAGAAAGATGAAGGCGAAGACCAACCGCCGGAACCCTTTGAAGAGGAACCCTGGGCTCGACGCCTAGAAGAACAATGGGAGTCTCGTTTTGAGTTACGAGAACCTCCCACCGAAGACGAAGTCGAGCAAATCGACCTCGGGGATGGGTCTTCTTCTAAACCCATCTTTATCAGCAAAAGCTTGGAAGGAGAAGACCGAGAATCTTTAGTCCAACTGGCTAAGGAATATATTGACGTCTTCGCCTGGAGCTACGAAGACATGCCGGGTCTCGATCCACAGATCGCGATGCATAGGTTGAACATCTTACCAGATGCCAAACCTATCAAACAACAACAGCGACGCTTCCGCCCGGACATCATGAACGCCATCGATCAGGAGGTGGACAAGCTCTTGACCAGTGGCTTCATCCGTGAGGAACAACACCCGGACTGGGTAGCCAACGTCGTCTCTGTCACCAAGAAGAATGGGAAGATACGAGTCTGTATCGACTTCAGGGATCTCAACTCTGCTTGCCCGAAGGATGAATTCCCGCTCCCAATCACCGATGTAATGATCGACAACACATGTGGCTTTGAACGCATGTCCTTCATGGACGGGTATTCAGGCTACAATCAAATCAAGATGTTCCCCGATGACGCAAAACACACGTCATTCAGGACTCCAAAGGGTGTTTTCTGCTACACAGTAATGCCCTTCGACTTGAAGAACGCCGGTACAATGTACCAGCGAGCTATGAGCACCATCTTCCGTCAACATCTTCGCAAGACAGTTGAGTGCTATGTTGACGACATCGCAGTCAAGAGCCGCCTCAAAAGAGATCACCTACAGGACCTGAAGACGGTCTTCGATCTCATGCGGGCACATCAACTCAAAATGAACCCCGCTAAATCCTTCCTGGGGGTTTCTAGTGGCAAATTCTTGGGCTTTGTCATCACGGCAAAAGGCATTCATGTCGATCCCGAGAAGACTAAAGCCATCCTCAACATGGACCCTCCGAAGAACCTTCGAGAACTTCGGGGCTTACAGGGACGTCTGGCATACATCCGGAGGTTCATAGCAAACCTCTCCGGTAAATGTCAACCCTTTACTCAGCTCATGAAGAAGGGAGTCTCTTACGTCTGGACAGAGGAGTGCCAAAAGGTTTTCGACGACATCAAGGCTTACTTGACAAGCCCGCCAGTCCTAGTGGCACCTGTCGCCGGCAAACCATTCCTCCTCTACGTCCGTGCCATGGATCATTCCCTCGGCGCTTTACTCGCTCAAAACAGCGATGCAGGCTACGAGCAAGCAATCTACTACCTCAGTCGAACGCTCATCGGGGTCGAACACCGGTACAACCCCGTTAAAAAGGAGTGCTTGGCTTTGGTGTTTGCCATTCAGAAGACTCGTCATTACGTCTCGGGCCAGACAATTCACGTCATCTCCCGAGTCAATCCGCTCAGAGTTCTCATGACGAAGCCAGGGTCATTAAACTTCCGGCTGGCTACATGGGCAATCCTACTAACGCCATACAACATGGTGTTTGTCCCTTAGAAGGCGGTCAAGGGTCAGGCTCTGGCTGACTTTTTAGCTGCACACCCCATCCCAGAATCTTCGAAACTCTATGAAGACATCCCGGATGAAGTCCAAGAATCTAATGTCACCGAAGAAAGCCCCGTGTGGCGGATGTTCTTCGATGGCGCTTCAAGAACGGGCCCCAATGGCCAAACCATCGCAGGAGTGGGGGTAGTCTTGGTCTCCTCCGATCAGCTGGTCATCCAGCGCGCATACTCTCTTTCGAAGCCGTGCTCCAACAATGTTGCTGAGTACAACGCACTCGTCATGGGACTCCAGCTAGCACAACAGCTGGGGGTGGATCATCTGGAAGCCTACGGCGACTCGAAACTCGTCGTAAACCAGATTCGGGGGCAATACGAGGTTCGCTATGAAGATTTAATCCCTTATCATGAATTCGCGTTGAACATCATTTCAACCTTCACCGGGTTCTTCATCGAACATGTCCCCCGTTTACAAAACTTGGAGGCTGACGCTCTGGCTGGCCTCGCAGCCTCATTGGCCGCACCCCTTGGGACTCAATATTATGTTACGGTGACTGGCCGAGACCTGATTTGTCCCAGAAACAACCTGTGCTTGCAAGTGGCCCATGCCATGCCGACGAACACTGGGGTTAATGTCCGAGACTGGAGGTTCCCGTTCATCGACTTCGCTGTCTACGGAATCCTTCCGGAAGACCCGAAGGAAGCCGTCTCAGTCAGGAGACGCTCTCTTCGATTCTATTACGATACAGCCACTAAAATGCTGTACCGACGCTCCTTCGACGGGCTTCTCCTTCGATGCCTGTCTAACGAAGAAGCGGCCGAAGCTCTTCGAGAAGCTCATGACGGAACTTGCGGAGCTCATCAACCAGGTCCTAAGTTGCAAGATCGACTGCGACGTATGGGCTACTACTGGCCAACCATGGTTGCCGACGCAGTAGAATATGCTAAGAAGTGCCATGCATGCCAACTTCATGCAGACTTCATACATACACCGTCGGAGCCGCTACATCCTACAGTCGCCTCCTGGCCCTTCGAAGCCTGGGGCATGGACATTGTAGGGCCAATCACCCCTCCCTCATCGAGAGGACACCGCTTCATCCTGGCCATCACCGATTACTTCTCCAAATGGGCGGAAGCAGTCCCACTAGCGGAAGTAAAAAGCTCCAGGATGGTCAGCTTTATCAAACACCATGTCATTTACCGTTTCGGGGTACCCCGGCGGATCATCCATGACAATGGTCCTCAGTTTATCAGCCACATTTTCAGCAGATTCTGTGACAAGAATCGCATTCAAAACATGGCCTCAACCGCCTACAATCCGGCAGCAAACGGATTGGCCGAGGCGTTCAACAAAACTATCGTCAGGCTGCTCAAAAAGGTCGTGTCATCCAACAAACGCGACTGGGACGAAAAGCTTGGCGAATGCCTTTGGGCCTACCGTACAACGGTACGGACCCCAACAGGCAACACTCCATTCTTCCTGGTCTACGGGAGCGAAGCAGTACTGCCTCTCGAGATACAGATACCTTCGCTCCGCGTGGCAATCACAAACGATCTCACAGAAGAAGACAATCAACGTCATCGTCTGCGGGAACTGGAGGCACTTGACGAAAAGCGTCTCCTAGCTCAACAACGCATCGAACTTTACCAAGCCCGTATATCACAGGCTTTCAACAAGAAGGTCAAGCAAAGAACTTTCCAAGTTGGTGACCTGGTTTTAGTAGTCAGAAGGCCAATGGTGTTAACTCACAAGACACCAGGAAAGTTCGAGCCCAAATGGGAAGGACCCTTCATCATTGAGACGGTATACTCAAACGGTGCTTACCGGCTCGCCAAACCCAATGGGGACTTGTTCATGATGCCCATCAACGGCAAGTTCCTAAAGAAGTACTATTCTTGACATCCTCCAAGACATGTATTTCCCCAAACAACCTCTTTATACAAAATCAAACGCTTCCGGAACCCAGCTGTTCCGTGGCATCCTTCCGTAGAAAGATAACCACGTCCACATTACCTCTGAGTTGTCTCTCTACATCCTACAAAGCGGAACCTTACATTTCGTAAAGCTTATGCTATCCTTCATGTTTACCACGTCCACATTACCTCTGAGTAAACATCCCGTACAAACAACTCCTGTGTTGTCGTACATTGATCGCAGAACTTCCACGTCCACATTACCTCTGAGTTGTTCAGCGTATCCCCCAGGATCATTCCTACCACGTCCATAAATACCTCTGAGTAGGAGGATTCTATCATTTGAACCTAATGATTGCCATGTCCACATTACCTCTGAGCAAACATGTTGGTTCCTTCAAACTTATTATCTGTACCTAAAAACTAAGGTGCACAAAAGATAATAGGTCCACATAAATCATCAAGTTCATGAGATCAAAAATGAACACATCACAAAGATAGTGTATTTCTTTATTTTTCAAAAAAGGGAGTACAGAAATACGCTATTTTCCCCAGCAAGAGTTGCAAAAACACATAAAAAGAAGAGAAGCTACAGTCCCCGATCCTCTCCAGGATGGGATGAGAGCTCTCTGACTCGACGTCTCAGATCGGCAGTACGAGTTTCCACAGTCGCCTGGACTCGCAGCTCGGCTTCTTGACGCATTAACCCGACAGCCTCAGCGGAAGTTTTACTCTCATACTTCTCATCAAGCTGTCGTCGCTGCGGAGCCAAAGCAAGGGTCCGCTGAGTAAGAGTCGCTTCCTCCTGCTTGAATGCCACGTGTTCAGCCAGGACACGATCAGCTTCTAGTTGAAGTTGGGCCCGCTGGTCTTCAAGACGGCGCATCTGAGCATCAACCTCTGCGATGTTAGCGTCCACCGCAGCCCGCTTCTCCGTCGTCTTCTCCATAGATTGAGACAACTGCTCCGTCGCAGCCTCAGTCCCAGCCACTTCACGCTCCCAACTGTTCACATCGGCTCGATGGGAAGCCTCGATTTCAGCCATCAACGTCCCTATCTCTGCATCTATCAAGATAGAGAGGTCATTTCGTTGGATGCGCTGCAGTTCCGCGAGCCGCTCGTCCAGCTCCATTACCGAAACCTCCAGAATTTCGGCCATATGGTCATGGCCCTGGTGAATGCGGATCAGCTCGATGCAAGGCATTGCCAAAGCTTTTGCCGCCGCAAAGCTCCCCTTGACATCCATCACTGCAGATACACCTTTCTCCAGCATTTTGTACACTCCCTCGACGAGGAACTTCACATACCCGTCGGCTTTCGCCAGCACCTGCGGCGTCATAGCAGGAGTTGAGGGAGCTACTACAGTTTGCGGACCGGAGGAAGATCCGCCAACCTCGATCTGAGAGGTTTGAACCTCGGCAGCAATAGGCTCTTCATCAACAGGGCCCGGACTGCTAGCCCGAGGAGTCGAAGGAACAGAAGGAGCCGGCACATGCGTCGTGATAGTACCCCAAGTGGAAGGAGCAACAGATGGTTCCACACCCTTACCCTTCTCAAGACTGGAGAAATCACCGACGTCAACGGCCACCTCTTCTACCCCCGACGTTCTATCTGCATCAGCTACCTCCCCCGGCAAAACGGGGAGATCGACATTTATCTCCTGGCCAGCCCCAGGAGACAAGACCGGCAGAAGGGTCTCATTCTTCTCAAATCCCTCTACAGGGACAAAATCTGTCGCTACCGCCTGATCGGTAGCCATCTCTATGTCCATGGTTGAAGTCAAGAAAGGATTCGGCAATGATTCGGTCGACCTCCTTTCATCATGACCAGGAGGGGAATCAACCCTCTCCTCTATCCTCACTGCTTCTGCTGCCCCCGCAACAGACTCCTGCAGCTCCGGAGCGGTGTCATCGGAAGATGATGAACTCTATTCCTCTTCATCACCAGGGAGCTGCGCACTTGCTAAACCATGTGAAGCCTCCGCTGTGGCCTTCGTCACCTCGGAAGCTGCTGCACCCTCAGGTTCCCTCCTGACATAACCCGGAGATACCGGAACCTCCACGATGACAGTATCCTCCGGATCTTCCTCCATGAGAGACATCATTGTCGGTGGGATACGCACCCCAGACGAGCTCGCCATCTCTTCTCGCCTACTCCCACCCGACTTTGGGGTACGAGGTTTTCTTTTTAGCGGCTCCTACAAAAGAAGATGGGACCTCGTAAGTGGCGGAACCAAAATCAGATTCAGTAGGATGTCCTTACCTCTTCGGACGCCGAATCCGATGACACCGTCGGTAACGATGCCTTCTTCTGCTTCTTCGACACAAGAGATTCAGCTCCTGTATCCGCACATCGTTTCGATCGATCGCCCGAGGGTTCTGCTTGTGATGCGGAGGGGGCACTCCGTTGACCCACCCCTGACGGACGATGCGGCCGGGCCTTCACTGGCGTATCCCCAGTCGCTGCTAACTGGGTGCCTGCGATAAGGCTGGCCTCCCTGTCATATCCGGAGGGCGGGGCAGCCATAACACAGTAAAACTTGGCGGCCGAGTAAAGAATGGGCGGCCGCGGATCGGGGACGGGCAACGTAAAACGAGCTCCGGTACATCTGGCATTATAATAATGCCAAGCTCGTGCACCATCCAACAAACTTCCAACATACCCCAGGGTATTGCTGGGGTTATCCAACATCATCTGAGCATAACCAAATTGCCACGCAAAGCGGCTCGGCAAGTACGATTCCAGGTAGCACTGATTCCGGTTCCGGTACACCAGATGGGACGGCCGGATACTTTGCAACCAGCGGAATCCCCATTGAGGCAGAGTGGTAGTACCTTCGCCCAGGTCCCGTAAATCCTTGTTGGCCTCAAAACCCAAATAGATGGGACCGACTTTGGTGATCTCCCAACCCTGAAGATGGGATAAAATCTTTCTACAAACCGGAACACCAGTATGCGACCAGCTCCTCCGATGGAAACGACGAAGGAATGCATCTCCAGCCTTATAATCTCCTTCCGAGCCTGGGCTCATCACACTGGGATGATGCAAAATCAGCCATCCCATCAAATAGTGAAACGGCAGTTCAGCACGCGGGAAGTTATTGTTTCGGCCTCTGTCATGAATCATATTTCCAGCAAACTCTCTCAAACCTCGCTGCAGGTTACATACCATTGCAGGGAGAAGAGCCAAACGCCGGCCGAAAACCAGCTTCACGGCTGGCAGGATTAAGTTTCGGGTCATCCTCTCTACGGCACCGGATCCGCCCGCAAACACGCAATCCCGGAGCCATATCATCAGGTAGGATGCCAACACCGCCTTGGGTGACATCCGATAAGCAAGATGCCAGAAGCAGCTGTAGGAGCGTGCATCTGACTGCTGGTCCTCATTTCTTCGGGGATTTTTCTTCCCTGACCTGCTCATTTCGGACAACACTTCGCTACGAGAGAGCGCCGGTGGGGTGGAAAATTGTGAGGGATCCTCCTTGTCTTGTCTAAAGACATGATCTCTCCAAGCGGTCACATGAGGCTGCGTCCCGTTCCTATCCCGTCTCTGCATATAGTAATGATGACTCGCCACTTCCTTGAAGACGGCCGTCATCTCCTCAGCCCTGTCCCCTAGGACTTGAAGTTCCTCGTTGGTGGGAAAGTACTCTTCATAGGGTTCCGACCCCCAAGGGAGTTTTGACACCTCGTACATCTCATGAAGTGCGAACCCTAATTCCCCCACCGGAGTAAAGAAGGTCCCAGTATGGATATCAAACATCTCCAGGAGTGCGAGGAACATGTGCCTATTAAGGTCAACACCTGCCTGGGTAGCACGGATCGCGGCAGTCAACCCGATCTCTCGGAGCTCAGTCCGAAATTGCGACAAGATCCAGAGCGTCAGTTTATCCCATTTGGAGACGTAATGGCACCAACCCTCCACCCGAAACTCTCCTGTCGGGTAGGAGCGTTCCATCAAAAACATACGATGTGTAAAAGTCGAAGCACTATAAGCAAACGTATCAATGGGTACATCACTGTAGAGGCTCCCAGGACGTAAAGTCCGTCAAGTGTAAGAAGACCCAGACCGTACAACGGTCAAAGCATCCCTTTGGTCGGAAGTAGAATCAATTTGGATGACACCAGTTACCGCTCCCCCCTGAGAAGGGGTAAGCTCCCAGGACATCCTCCTCTGGGAAATAAGGCGACAGAAGGACGTCAAAGGCCACTGACGTTCAAGTTGCTTAACAGTCATATGCACCCCATTCGCAGTAAAGAACCAGTCCTCCTTGACCTTCAGTACTGACGAGTCAGTAGAAGTGAGACGGTCTCCAAACAGGAACTCAGGCTTCAGGAAGGTCACTTTATCAGATGTGGAAGGTTTAATGACTCCACGTTCCATCATCCGTTTGAGGAACCAATACTGCTGTTCACGGATTAGGGTCATTCTCTCAGGAGGCTGATCCAGCATAAGAGCATCTTGAGTAGGGTTTATCACTTCCTCGTTATGCTCTACTCCCATTTGGTTGAAGGCAGCCTCCAAGAAAACTTCACTCAAAAGCGGGATTGCCATCGACACTAGTAAAAGATCAGAAAAAGTCAGAAGAGGACACACAATGTGTCTAAAGGAGAAAACTGCGGCGCATCATCAGGGTTTGAACCCATGCGCGTCAGCAGCATAGCCTCGGCGCATCATCAGGGTTTGAACCCATGCGCGTTAGCAGTATAGCCTCGGCGCATCATCAGGGTTTGCACCCATGCGCGTCAGCGGCATAGCCTCGACGCATCATCAGGGTTTGCACCCATGCGCGTCAGCGGCATAGCCTCGGCGCATCCAGGGTTTAAACCCATGCGCGTCGGCGGGCAAAGACCGCGGCACATCATTAAAGACTCAAGGCCTATGTGCGTTGGCGTACGGACAATGAGACTTACCAACCACCTCCGGCCGAACTTCGACAGGCCGACGGGGAACGACAGCCGCCGCAACTTCCACAGACTCCTTCGCTTTCTCCTTTCCCTTGCCGGCAGCACCGCGAGGAGTCTTGGGAGCCATTCTCTAGAAGAAGGAGAAGTTAGGGTTTTGAAGAAGAAACTCTAAAGAAGCAGAGGCACAGAGAAGAAGAACCCTTTCTCTCTCCAACTCTTACCTATTTATAGGGCTTGGTCGTACGCGTGAACAGATGACGTGTGATCTCAGCCGTCGCCTCGGGTTCTGTGCAAGGATAGCAACAAATAAAACCAAAAGATCATCATTAATCTTTTCGGTTACCGAGGCACCATCATCATTAACTGAGAAAAGCATGCGCCCGAACAGGCATGCGCCCAGAAATCATGCGCCCTGACCTCCATGCTTCTTATTCAAAGTATTCCAAAACTTATTCAAAAGTTTTGAAAACTTTGAAGGGGGTCTTGTAGAAGCATGGAATTTCACAACCAGAAAGTCCATGCGCCAGACACTATATGCGCTAGAACTCAGACGAAGAACTTCACAGCAAAGTCAATAAGTATAGACATTTGAAGAAGGACTTTTTATTTATATATAAAAGTCTATTACATGTCTAGAAAAGGTTGTACAAAGGAGAATTTCTACAAAGGAAAGAGCCTAAGTCTGCAGCCAGCGGCCACCATGCGCCTTCAGATAAGCGCAGCGGCCACCATGCGTCTCCAGATAGGCGCAGCATCACTATGCGCCACCAGTGAGTCGCAGCAGATATCATGCGCCTCCATCCAGGCGCATCCTATCATCTCTTCAGCAGCTCAGTTATGTGCATCCCTTCAGCCAAATTCTTCCAGCCAGGTTCACCTGGCCGAGCAGAGCCCAGTTATGTGCCGCTCTTCCAACCAGGCTCGTCCGATAAATGCTTCGATACACAAAGCATTTAACCCTCTGGCTGGAACCAAGGAAGAGAAGAGCACCGCAAATGCTGTGGCCAGAGGAGGCTTCGAAAGAGCCTCCAAAGCCGAAGGAAGACCGTGATCGAAACAGGAGCAGCTTTCAACACAATCAAAGTGGGCGACACCCACTTTGAAGGAAGAGAGAGCCTTGCACCGCCATTCCGATCTACGGCTCTTCCGGAATAACGGAGACGAGGCTCGAGCATCCCTATCTTTGGATGCAACAGGCACCTTCCGCCTGCCTCAGAAGCCCTCGACTCCGTCTTTTGGATGTAACAGTCACCTTCAAGTGCATCGAAGACAACACAGCGTCTCATCTTCACCCTCGGGAGCACTTCGTCAACAGAATGCACCCGCATGATCAAGTTCATGTTGGAAGAACGTGAGGGAATGAGAAGCAAATCTTCTCTCCATGCCACTATTTATAGGCCGGGCAGATCAAACCCACGCGCCAAGTGGATGGCCCTCCGAATTCCGTGCAATGAATTTACATTAAATGGATGAACCGGACGCCTCGAATTCAGCCAAACGGCTATTTATGGCACTCGAAGAGCGAGACAGCCGCATCATTAAAAGACATGTCCGATGCGCCAGCCAAACAGCGCATCACACGGACGCACCCTTCGGCATCAGGCGCATCATACAGACGCGCCCTACAGTACTCGGCGCATCATAGAGGGTGCGCCCTCACACATCTCCATACCGAGTGGAACGCCAACCGACGCACCCACTCAGCTGTCTATCGAACGTCACCAACATTAAATGCTGAACTGACAGAGTTGGCAGCACGCCTCCCAAAGTCTGAACAGTTGACAGCTTTATTCAGAAAACGAAGCGTCGGCAACGTCAGCATCATCATGACTTTATTTCGACGGCTACTGCCACGTGGCCACTCCACCATCCGCATGCGCCTCTACGGCCATGCGTCCAAATCAGTATGCGCCTCAAAAGCCATGCGCCTCAGACTGCTCTCTGATCCCGAAAGACAGAAGGAAAGTCGCCTGCATGCGCCTCAAAAGCCATACGCCCCAAATGGTTTGTAACTCCTAAAGGTTATGAGCCGCAGCCTCCTCCTGCGCCCAATCCAAGGCGCAGCTCACCAGATCACTACTCTCCACCAAATCCGAGATCTTCGAACCATGAGTCGACGACACGTGTCCTTTGACTCAACTCATCCGAGATTTCAGCAACGGAAAGATCTTCTCTCTGCTACGTGCCGGCTCACAACAGCAGTATGAAGAGTTCTCCCTCTCGATCAGGGCACAGCATCCATGCGCCTCCATCAGCAACCTCCACGTGGCGTCCCCACACCGGCGCATCCTACATGCGCGCATGAGCAGCCAGCCAGCAAAACTATAAATAGAAGGATCATCCTCTTCACACACACACAGAGACTCAGAACACAAGACTCACATCACCAGAGAGGCAGTCCTAGACACTCAACGTCTTCCTCCTCTCAGCAAGCTCCAGCACCCAGAGCAATTAACACCTTCAGAGAACCGATAACCGCCGTCAGTCGGTCAACGGAGTCAACGCATTACCACTCGCTCCATTGGCACTAAGGACCCAACTTAAACAAAAGTGTACTCCTAGGACTACATCTAAGTCCTATATTGTATCACTGTTCTGTTTGTATTAAGATTTCAATCAAAACAATTTTAATGGCAAACAGTAAGCTGTATATCTAGAGCTAAAATAAGACAAGTAAAACTGATCATGGCATGTACAAGAATCAAGAATCATCTATATAGGTGTGTGAGTACTAGCTACAATATGTGGCCGGCTTGGGAACTTGCACAATAGTAACAGGCCTGTCTAATCATACGTGGGGTGTATGATCAACACTCACAATCAATCAATGCACAATGGGTGAACAATAGGCATTGACCACATATCTACACTAATACTCTCCGCCCTCGACTGGTAGAGTGGATCCAAGCAAGACACGTTACGACACGAAATTCTGCGAGAAGGGAACAAGTCTTCTCGAGAATCGGTGTCCATATACTGCACAAGAACTATAAGGGGGCTTGCACAAGATATACCAAGATAACAAGGAATAACATCTCATGTCGGGATCCACCTATCCACCTATCGATTTCCTTTATCAAGTCATCTGTTCGCTATACCTTAACTTTTCCTCGATTTAATTTATCTACTCAATCATCTTTGCGTTTCATACTTGCGCAATCCTTAGTCTCGTGCACGTTCCGTGCGCGTCCATTTCTAGGTTGTCCGAATCCACATCATCAAATCTCAAGACTATAACTTATTCAGTGATACTCAATCTACGGTTTTGCATACACATGATGCTTGATGATAGACTCATCGCCACCTTACACCCTCAATCGACCGACCGACATCCCTGAGGCTATCGCATACACCACTCAGGGATGAAGTTATTTGACAAATCCTCAAAAATTATCATTTGAATCTAAATCGACTTCTTCGAATCCCGTTCGAACCATTCCTATAATTCCAAGCACGCTCATCTATATCGCACCGACGTTATCGTCGCTCGATAGCACCCCTATCGATAGTCATCTCACTTTTACTCAATCGAGTTCAACTCATTCTTGCTCGACACTATTCAATTCCCGTACTCGACTTTTCTAAGATCGATGCAACTTTGGTGTATATGCCCAGCCCGACTTAGCCAACCGTGCTTACGCAAACCATCTTTTTGTTTCTTTTCAAAAATTGTTCTCCTACGTTTTGCAAAATAGATAGACTTATTGTATGAACATTCCGTGGGACATTTGAGAGAGAGCGCACCAACGATATCAATATGCAGAAGCAACATTCAGAGTTCGCTAAAACATCAGAGTTAAAGAATTCAATCGATAGTCCAAGGACGTAAAACCGTGCTTTGATACCATTATGTCACGCCCCGCTCCCGTAGGAGCGATCGTCCTCGCTAAGGCGTGATGCCGCACAAGCCTAGATTGTGCCCATGCAAGGCGGGTTCCATAACGGCCGATTTCAGCGGCTGCGACGGGGTCGTCGCACAGAAGTCCCAAGCAGAGACATTGAATAATAGCAGCAGAAATTAAGAACAAAACACAAGTTATTCAAAAGAAGCTCTTTATTAATATTGAAACAAAGGTTACAATAGGACACAAGGCCAAGATTACAAGTCTCTCAAGCTCACTCATCTTACATTACAAGTCACTCAGCTCTCTCTCATCTCTCAATACATGTCTTGAGCCAGCGGATGCTTTGGAAGGTGACGTCCATACATTATGTCCCGTATAAGTCTTGAATCTATACGGCCGCACGCTTCGAATCGCCAAGGAACTCTGTGCCTCGACGCATCCAAGCGAGCTCCGCGCTACGAGCTTCTACCTGTACCTGCACATGGAAACTATGTGGGTGTCAGTACTCAACTGTACTGGTGGAATGAGCTCCTCGCCCACCCATACAAAACCAACATGTTTGATTTACTTCGTACAACATAGTCCCTTTAGATTGTCTTTCTACTCTTGCCTTAGGATCAGTTTTAGGACCGACGCCTTGGCCTACTTCGTGCCTTAATACCATCCCGTGCTTGCGTCAACAATGTTAACCTATCAAGTCATGTTTGTCTTACGGCCCAAATCAGAGACGCAACTACGCGATAAGACTCCATTCCCGTGTGACCGTGCTATAAGTCCTTGTTGAGGCCGTGCCTCACAACTCAAATGAGACTCAATCGTATCGCCGTCTCGTGGCCCTTGCCGCCACGCGGCCCTTGCTATTTTTATCACCAACTGACCCAATAAAGACTTCTGAACTTGTGTCGACCGACTTTGCCTTGCGACGGTTCCTGACTTAAACTCCAGACAACTCAGATCCAACAAATGCAACTTATATGCCAAGACTTACGACTCGACGCCACACCCCTGTGCCAAGCATGTCGCTTATGTTGAAGCCACATCTTAGGCCCCAAGCATCATGTTCTAACTTGTATACACCTTCGACTAGACTCAATTCCAAAGTCATACGTGCGAATAGCCGCCATTTTGTCGACATCTATATGAACACGGGTCACTGGCATGACAAGCCATCCTGGACTCATAGCTGGCGTATAGGATGGTCCGGTCAAAGCAAGTAGCGAGCCCCAATGACCGTCCATCGAATACCTGTTGCCTCTACCTGGCACAGCCATCCCTGTTTCCTCCTAGGCCGGATCGGTCCTGAGGCCCCAGGTTATCGATCCGAGGAAACCCTTTCTTCCTTGTACAAGTTGTCCATGACCATGCAAGACTCGATACAAACTGACGTCTCACACAGTCATTCCTCTTCCAATGTTACCATCTCCATTAAAACTAAGTTCAAGACTTCTATCCTTGAGACCCCTCGATGACCCACGGTCGCGAGCATTCTTTCCTTGTTACCCTATCATTTGGTTCAACTCATGAACGCCTATTTGATAGTCCTTTCTCAAAACTCACTTTAAATCAATTATAGTCCTTGCCTTAAACACTAAGTCCGTACATCGTGTCTTAAGCTAATCGTGCTCTACGCGACACTCCTGCCCAAGTCGACGGGCCTTGAGATTGTGGGACTACTTAACTTTGAGAAACTGCGAAAGAGCGGGACGGTACTTATAATGTCTTAGGTCGACCGGCATAACTTTTGCCTAACTTAACTTCACAATAACTTAACGAGCAAAGGCTACGTCAAACTTTGCCTTAACGGATCGTGCCGTGCACGCATCCAACTTGAACGACCAGGTCACTCGGGTGCCTAGACTTAGGTCACAAGCCGCTCAACACAACTTAACTTATGGACAAGCCAAGGCTATGCCAAGCCTTGGACGACGGGACCGTGCATGCTTTATGAAGCATTCATGCGGGCGATGCCTATGACTTAGGCTACGATCATAACTTCGCCTACTCAACCAACTTTTCTTCTCCCAAGCCACGGGACGAAGGATCGAGCGTCATTTTTAAAGCACGCCGTGCACCAACTCTAAGCCGACCGTTGGACCTTTCCATACTCTAACTCAATTCGACCCGTCGGGATTATTCCCTTTAGCTATGTGAATTCGTTTCTTTTATTATCAAGCCCACTTGTGCAAGTTGAAAATATGCAATTTATTATGTGAAGGCTAAGATGAGGCAAGTTCACCGAAACTACTCCACCTGAGCGAGAGGTCGCCTCGACCGAGCGATGTCTTTGAGCAGCCGTTGCAAGGCTAAGTCCGAACGCCGTCGACGTTCCGATTCCTCCGATTGACTGAGCGGGACGGGGCACTACATTATACACCACTCAGAAAAAGTTTCGTCCTCGAAACTAACTGAGTACACTTATCGACTTATCACTTATTCAACATCCTATGTTTCTCGCACACATTTCTCCTATACATTTTTCGAATCCGAGCCACGCTCGTGCTACCCTCAATCCTTTCTTCAAATCTTACGATCTCAAAATCCTCGACACTTTTTCGTTCCTCAAGTCTCACTTGATTCAATGTATCACTTAGTTGGATCATACATATATTCCAGGCGTCTCCAAAATACATACATTTCAGCCAAGCCTCGTGATAAAGAATCTGTCATCACCACTCGAGTCGGATCGTGCACATATTCGGGCGTCCCTGATATATGTGCATGTCAACCGAGTCTCGCGAGTGGTGCCTCCACAAATCTTACCACTTCGCACTCGGACGTCTGCCTAACCGCTAGGCTATGTCTTTCCGTCAGTATTGGAATCTTAGTTTCCAAACAACGATATCAACACTGACCCCATCCTAAGGTCAAACCAAGTTGATAGTACGGAGGTTTTTTACCCAAGCTCGCATCACTCCAATTTCTAAACTTCGAGCATAGATTTCCTATACACATCCCAACGTTCGTCGCACGGGGTCTGAGTCATTCAGCAAAGCCATCCTACGATAACTCACATTTCTACCAATTTCTTGACATATCAATATCGCCCGTTCAATAAACCCTCTTGCATAGTCTATCCCTTTAAACATGTTCGATATAGTCCGCCTATCAATCTCTCCAAGTCAAGCACGCTACGACACAATTCACCGCTAAACCAAAATTTTACATTCCATACTTCCGAAGTCATCTATTCCAACTCACGTAATCAATCATGAGGTCGTCTAACTTAACAATATATTGCGTCCCGATCTCACGCGAGTCAGATTATCCACGGTAGGCATAAATCACCATACGCGCTCCCACGGGATAATTATCCTCATCGGGACGTAACTCTTGTTTTGCGTCTAGACTAATTCATTCTCGATGCGCGGATTGGACCTATTCAATCCTCAAGTTTATTTCATTCATCAATCGCAAGTCCTAACATCCTCAAATTTTCCTTCGTATCAAACCGACAAGTCGAGACAATCAAAGTTGTCGTATCCTAATTTTCTGAGTTCGATCATTCCCACGACATGAATCACCATGTCAGCGCTCACGCGGAACGATCGCCCCAAATCCGACGCAATGCATGTGCGAGGCTAGAGTTGCGCTTGCGCAAGATAAGATCGTCGACGTTGTGGTTATCCGCGTAACCATCAAGACACAATCATTTTCATCCAACATTCATCTTGATCAAAATCCTAAGTATAGCACCCAACCGAATAATAGCACTTGCACGATCGTCATTCATCGAGTCAGAGTACCCCCGAGTTATCGCATATCATCTTTGATACGCCTCAATACCATCGATGATATACGTAACCTGACGAGCTTCATTTGCAACGAATTCTGAGTCGTGTGAATGATGCTATCGTCCGACTGGATAATCTCCTCGACATTCAATTTTAAGTTCGATCATTATCCCTCGAATCATTCACAACATCAATTTCCTCAAGCCTGAATTCACGTATCGTTCATCCGTCCATCTTAAGTCATCGACCAACGTAATTCTTTAATTCGCATCATTCCTTGCTAACTCAAACCATCAAGCAACATCGATTTCAATCCTCAGAGTCATTTTCAAACATTCGAATCGAACTCTTTATGCACGCTATCTTCCCATCGTGCTAACTTTTTCTTTACGATCCACCTATCGATTTCCTTTATCAAGTCATCTGTTCGCTATACCTTAACTTTTTCTCGATTTAATTTATCTACTCAATCATCTTTGCGTTTCATACTTGCGCAATCTTTAGTCCCGTGCACGTTCCGTGCGCGTCCATTTCTAGGTTGTCCAAATCCACATCATCAAATCTCAAGACTATAACTTATTCAACGATACTCAATCTACGACTTTACATACACGTGATGCTTGCTGATAGACTCATCGCCACCCTACACCCTCAATCGACCGACCGACATCCCTGAGGCTATCGCAACACCACTCAGGGATGAAGTCATTTGACAAATCCTCAAAAATTATCATTTGAATCTTAATCGACTTCTTTGAATCCCGTTCGAACCATTCCTATAATTCCAAGCACACTCATCTATATCGTACCGACGTTATCGTCGCTCGATAGCACCCCTATCGATAGTCATCTCACTTTTACTCAATCGAGTTCAACTCATTCTTGCTCGACACTATTCAATTCCCGTACTTGACTTTTCTAAGATCGATGCAACTTTGGTGTATATGCCCAGCCCGACTTAGCCAACCGTGCTTACGCAAACCATCTTTTTGTTTCTTTTCAAAAACTATTCTCCTACGTTTTGCAAAATAGATAGACTTATTGTATGGACATCCCGTGAGACATTTGAGAGAGAGCGCACCAACGATATCAATATACGGAAGCAACATTCAGAGTTCGTGGAAACATCAGAGTTAAAGAATTCAATCGATAGTCCAAGGACATAAAATCGTGCTCTGATACCATTATGTCACGTCCCGCTCCCGTAGGAGCGATCGTCCTCGCTAAGGCGTGATGCCGCACGAGCCTAGATTGTGCCCGTGCAATGCGGGTTCCATAACGGCCGATTTCAGCGGCTGCGACGGGGTCGTCGCACAGAAGTCCCAAGCAGAGACATTGAATAATAGCAGCGGAAATTAAGAACAAAATACAAGTTATTCAAAAGAAGCTCTTTATTGATATTGAAACAAAGGTTACAATGGGGCGCAAGGCCAAGATTATAAGTCTCTCAAGCTCACTCATCTCACATTACAAGTCACTCAGCTCTCTATCATCTCTCAATACATGTCTTGAGCCAGCGGATGCTTTGGAAGGCGACGTCCATACATTATGTCCCGTATAAGTCTTGAATCCATGCGGCCGCACGCTTCGAATCGCCAAGGAACTCCGTGTCTCGACGTATCCAAGCGAGCTCCGCGCCACGAGCTTCTACCTGTACCTGCACATAGAAACTATGTGGGTGTCAATACTCAACTGTACTGGTGGAATGAGCTCCTCGCCCACCCATACAAAACCAACACGTTTGATTTACTTCGTGCAACATAGTCCCTTTACATTGTCTTTCTACTCTTGCCTTAGGATCAGTTTTAGGACCGACGTCTTGGCCTATTTCGTGCCTTAATACCATCCCGTGCTTGCGTCAACAATGTTAACCTATCAAGTCGTGTTTGCCTTACGGCCCAAATCAGAGACGCAACTACGCGATAAGACTCCATTCCCGTGTGACCGTGCTATAAGTCCTTGTTGAGGCCGTGCCTAGCGACTCAAATGAGACTCAATCGTATCGCCGCCTCACGGCCCTTGCCGCCTCGCGGCCCTTGCTATTTTTATCACCAACTGACCCAATAAAGACTTCTGAACTTGTGTCGACCGACTTTGCCTTGCGGCGGTTCCTGACTTAAACTCCAGACAACTCAGATCCAACAAATGGAACTTATATGCCAAGACTTACGACTCGATGCCACACCCCTGTGCCAAGTATGTCGCCTATGTTGAAGCCACATCTTAGGCCCCAAGCATCATGTTCTAACTTGTATACACCTTCAACTAGACTCAATTCCAAAGGCATATGCGCGGATAGCCGCCATTTTGCCGACATCTATATGAACACGGGTCACTGGCATGACAAGCCATCCTGGACTCATAGCTGGCGTATAGGATGGTCTGGTCAAAGCAAGTAGCGAGCCCCAATGACCGTCCATCGAATACCTGTTGCCTCTACCTGGCACAACTATCCCTGTTTTCTCCTAGCCCGGATCGGTCCTGAGGTCCCAGGTTGTCGATCCGAGGAAACCCTTTCTTTCTTGTACAAGTTGTCCATGACCATGTAAGACTCGATACAAACTGACGTCTCACACAGTCATTCCTCTTCCAATGTTACCATCTCTATCAAAACCAAGTTCAAGACTTCTATCCTTGAGACCCCTCGACGACCCACGGTCGCGAGCATTCTTTTCTTGTTACTCTATCATTTGGTTCAACTCATGAACGCCTATTTGATAGTCCTTTCTCAAAACTCACTTTGAATCAATTGTAGTCCTTGCCTTAAACACTAAGTCCGTGCATCGTGCCTTAAGTTAATCGTGCTCTACGCGACACTCCTATCCAAGTCGACGGGCCTTGAGATCGTGGAACTACTTAACTTTGACAAAATGCGAAAGAGCGGGACGGTACTTGTAATGTCTTAGGTCGACCGGCATAACTTTTGCCTAACTTAACTTCGCAAAAACTTAACGAGCAAAGGCTACGTCAAGCTTTGCCTTAACGGATCGTGTCGTGCACGCATCCAACTTGAACGACCAAGTCACTCGGGTGCCTAGACTTAGGTCACAAGCCGCTCAACGCAACTTAACTCATGGGCAAGCCAAGGCTATGCCAAGCCTTGGACGACAGGACCGTGCATGCTTTATGAAACATTCATGCGGGTGACGCCTATGACTTAGGCTACGATCATAACTTCGCCTACTCAACCAACTTTCCTTGTTCCAAGCCACGGGACGAAGGATCGAGTGTCATTTTCAAAGCACGCCGTGCACCAACTCTAAGCCGACCGTTGGACCTTTCCATATTCTAACTCAATTCGACCCGTCGGAATTATTCCCTTTAGCTATGTGAATTCGTTTCTTTTATTATCAAGCATACTTGTGCAAGTTGAAAACATGCGATTTATTATGTGAAGGCTAAGATGAGACAAGTTCACCGAAACTACCCCACCTGAGTGAGCGGTCGCCTCGACCGAGCGATGTCTTCGAGCAGCCGTTGCAAGGCTAAGTCCGAACGCTGTCGGCGTTCCGATTCCTTTGATTGACTGAGCGGGACGGGGCACTACACTATCCAACTATCTTCTAACTTATCTCAATAGCTAACCTACAACTTGCATTCTAACTCACCAAAATCTCACTGAAACCTACACACATATAGGCCATTTCGGAGGGATATATATATGGGTATGAATAGATATATATATATGGGTATATATAGGTATATATATGGGTATATATATGGGGTACTTAGGGGGGGTAAATGGGGGTCAAAGGGGGCTATTTTTGGGGCTGCCACTGCTGCTAATAGCTGCTGCTGCATTAGGCTGCTGCTGTTGCTGCTACATTAGCTGTTGTTGCTGCTGTTTGGGGGGGGGGGGGGGCAGTAGCTCCTAATCCCCCCCTTTGGCTGCTGCTGATTCTCTCATTCTCTTCCTCTCTTAACTCACTCTCTATTCTCTTCCTCTCTAATTCACTCTCTATATTCTCTTCTCTCTCTCTCTCTCTCTCTCTCTCTCTCTCTCTATATATATATATATATATATATATATATATATATATATGGGAAAACGGGATATGAGCCATAGGCTCATTCTCTTATATGAGCCATCCTACGTGGCTTCAATCTGGTCCAATAAAAGTACAGTAACTTGGAATAGAAAATTTAAATAGATATAAATAAAAGATCTCATAAAAGATTTGATAAATAATAACTTACCAAATCTTTACTTAGAAATTTACCAAATAAGTTTGCCTAGTAATTTAAATATAAATAATGCCATTTGTCCCTTCAAATTAAAATTAAAATTAAATGTCCAAAAAAAATTAAAATTAATAATAATATTAACATTAACATTAAAATTAAAATTAAAATTACCATTAATATTAACATTAAAATTAATATTAACAATAATATTAACAATAATATTAATATTAATATTAACATTGATATTAACATTGACATTAATATTAACATTAACATTAACATTAACATTAACATTAACATTAAAATCAATATTAAAATTAATTTAGAAAAAATTTGAGTGGCACCCCACTTTTTTTACGCTTATTTAAGGTACACCCCACAACATTACAATATTGTATAACACCCCCCACTTTTAACGAATTCTGTCTAAAACGAACGGTCAAATTTTTTTTGACGAAAATACCCTTGTCTACTTTTGTGTGTCCTCCCTTTCCGTCACACGTGGCTGCCCGTCCCCCGCCCCCCCCCCTTCCGCCGCCCGTCCCCCGCCCCCCGCCGTGCTCGGCCTCCCTCCACGGCGTCGTCGCACTCCCCCCCTCCCCGACCTCGCCGGACCCCTCCGGCCATCACCACCACCACCATCACCAACATCATCACCATCATCATCAT